>PVJO010026723.1:0-20691 GCA_004026905.1 Hystrix cristata
CATCCAAAAAACAAAACAAACAAAAAAACACTGTGGTATTGGTTTAAAGACAAACAAAACAGAAGAGTCTAGAAATGGATCCATGTAGGTCTTAGTGTATGATAATCGTGACCTTTCAAAGCAAATAGCACAAGGCAACTCTATTTGTAGGAGAAAATTCAAATTAGCTCCTGGCACACACGCACACACACACACACACAACACACACACAACACAGAGACAGGCACACACAACAAAAAGATTCTAAATGGTTAAAGAGCTAAACATAAAAATAAACCTCAACCCATAGAAGAGGGGCTTGGGGTTCAACCCTTGGTAGAATGTGTGGTTAACTTGTACTAAGGCCCTGGGTTTAATCCTCTGGGGGGAAAATCTCCTAGAAGAAATACTGGCAAAGAATTTATAATCTAGGATTGGGAGTGGCTTAAGAGTAACACAAAACCAAGAAAACAAAGGGAAAGACTGCTAAATCTGAGTTTGAAATGTATGCAAAGATACTGTACACAAAAATAGATGACTAATTACAAGCCAGGAAAAATGTTTGCATGTGACTTGTTTATCCATGATGTATACATAGCCCAGCCAATCACCACAGAGGTACCTCATAAGCAACCCCTCCAGGAAGATAATCATATAACACCACCTTCCATTCCTCAGCATCCCAGTCTCCTTCTGGACAGACATCCCTATTCAGCCTACTCCTCTGCCAGCCTTCACTTCTGTCTGTGGTAGGTCACACTGTTGGAGCATGGGCCATCTCTTAAAAGAAATTCAAGCCAGGCATGGTGGCATGTGCTTGTATCCCAGCAATCCGGAGGGTGAGGCAGGAGGATCACCATGAATTTGAGGCCAACCTAGACTACATAGTAAGTGCAAGGCCAGACTGAGCTACAGAGCAAGACCCTCTGTCAAAAAAAATGTTCACTCACCAGACAAGGGAACTGGGATGGATGAAGTGAAATTGTGTGTGTTGGGCTTGGCTGTTGAAAGACCCAAGTAGATGAAAGGACACGTGTTATCAGCCAAGTGCAACAGGCTTTGGTTATCAAGAGAGCCCAGAGGTGGTGGTAATGATAAAACTGAGGTGTGGTCTTATCGCTCCCTTCCAATCCCCATCCTTTTGAGGTCTCCTGCTGCTTCCATAGTCTTAGTCTCAGCAGTTTTCCAGATGGGCCTGTAATGCTGCTTGAGGTTGAGCTCTGCAAAATAACCCTTCCCTGAAGCACACAGGAGATCGAAGAGATAAGTCATGATTGGCTGGACCTGGAAGGTCTTTTGCAGACTCTGGTCCTTTCCTCTTACTGCTGTGGGAGTTATGACATGTGGACAGCCACTGCGTCAGCAATAGACCTGTCTGCCTGTGGACCTAGACCTAGGATCATGGACACCACCAGGTCAGAACCTTTGCAGGGACCACCAGAGGTAAGCCACTGTTGCTACTTCCAGTTTCCAAAGAAAACAGATTTGGAAGCAAAAGCTGTTTTATTTCTTGGCTGTGTATGAACATCTCGTTGTTTGCGAAGAGAGGAAGTGGACTCACTCTGAAGGTGAGTCAGGAGACAGCCATGGGGCTGGAAATTGAACTCTGGCGTCCTGACTCCCAGCAATTCAGCTTCTCCGCCCTACCTTTCTGGTGTCTTGTACACTGGTTTGTGTCGCTGATCGTGTTTACTGTCTGCTGATGGCAAGAGCTCTAAAGAGCAAGGGAGATAGCTTGGCAAGAAGGTCAAAAAGTCAACAATCCCCTGGGGCCCTTGGTCAAGTTTCTATTCCCAGGCCCTTCCCCGCCCTCGCAAGAGTTGATGTAACCCGAGCCCCAGCCCCGCCCAGAGTGGGGGACTGACTGGTCCCTCCTACAGCCCTGGCGGGTTTGAAACCAAACTCGGTTCTCTCCGATTGGTCCGGCTTCAAAACAAAGGGGAGGAGGAAATACTCGCTGTGGGCATCCTCACAGCACTCAGGCACCCGGCTGGTTTATGGGTTCGAGCCTTGTGTCTAGGCCACTGCGGTGCCTGGGGCGGCTAAAACCAGCCCCGGACGATGCCAGCCTGGTAATAAAGCCATGACTACAGTGTAAAGGTGGAATAATCATCGCCACAGTAACGGCCGTAATTAGGCTAACCACCATCTGCCTCCGCCCTGGCGCTCGTCCTGACTCACGCCAACAGCACGCCGGCCACCAGGAGGGAAACTGAGGCAAAGGTGGAGCTGGACGGCAAGATGGACCAGTTGCCCTAAATTTTGCAGCTCCCCAGGCCCAAAACCTGTTGTTCGGGATCCGCGGCTAATGGACCAGACCCAGGAACTCCCTCAAAGGTCGATTCTGATATAAATCCTAGGCGCCAGCGACTGTCCCCAGCTGCAGGCCGCTGGGCCTTCCACCGCCCCCGCCTCTCCCCCAACCCCTGCCTTGAGCCCTGGAGAAAAAGGCTCGGCGCGCGAGGACCAGAAGCCGGACTACAACACCCATTGGCCCCGGCTCATAGGCCGCTCCTGTCCCGCCCCGCAGCTCCGGCGGTCCGCGCCGCGATGCCTCCTGGGAAATGTAGGTCAGAGGCGCGCTCGTCGGAGCAGAGCCCGAGGCCCGCGGACTCCATGTCCCGTGGTGCCTCGGTGCCGGCGGGGCGGTAGGGGGCGTGCCCTGCTGGGCACCACCCCGCTCCTCCCGGGCCGGCCGACGCGGCGGAGGTTGGGGCTGCGGGCGACGGACGGCGGGCGGCGGCGGCGGCAGGGGGGAGGGGTCGGGCGGGGGGCCGGCGGCCGCGGCGGATGGACTCGCGGGTGTCGGAGCTGTTTGGCGGCTGCTGCCGGCCCGGAGGGGGCCCGGCCATGGGCGGAACCCTCAAGGCTCGGGGGGCCGGCGGCGGTAGCGGCTGCGGGGGCCCGAAGGGGAAGAAGAAGAACGGAAGAAATCGAGGTGGCAAAGCCAACAACCCCCCGTACCTGCCCCCAGAGGTGAGCCCTTGAAAAGGGGCGGGGCAACAGGGAACTGCACGTTCCCGACCCGGGACCTCGGGTAGGCGAGACGGAAAGCGTGGATCCCCCTTCCGGAGTCAGGACCCCGGGGAGAGGGGCTTGGGGGAGACCCTCCTTCCGATCCCGGACACCGAGGAGCAGGCGGAGGGACTGGATCTCGCCTGGGTGCTAGGACCTCGAGGAGGGAGCGCGATCCCCTTTCTACCGCGATCACCCAGGAGAAGTGGGGACGGGGTCCCACCCCATCGGGAAGAGCAGGTGGAATGGGGGTCCCCTACTTGGGCTGCGACTGGGGAGGCCGGCAGGGGTACCACGACTTTCTCCAAACTTGTTCCTGGGGAGGGAGAAGTACCGGGGAGAGAGCAGCATGTTCTCTCCCTGCTCCTCGTACACGTCCACGTAAAAGCAGAGAACAGTTAGGCTAGGTCCTCTGCCCTTTGCCTGTCAGGAAGGGGAGGGGACGGAGAACAGCCTGCTGCTCCGTTTGTCATTAAAGCAAAGAGCAACTGCTACTTTGTTCCTCCCTGTGAAGATAGGACACAGGGGAAGCACCTAAACCAGTGTTTATCAAACTTCAGCATATACCAGTCGCCCGGATTGTGGCCTCAACTCCTAGAATTTCTATTTGGCTAGGAACAGCCTGAGAGTCTGCATTTCTTACAAATCTACATATGATGCTAATGCTTCTACCCTGGGGGCACACTTGGAGAACGGTTGACTTAGCTTGTCAGCTTTGTACACGTTTTTGAGGCCAACCTTCCTGATCTTCCACCCCCAGCAGAATGATAAAGAGGTTTCGTTCAGAAATGTCTTTGTTGGAGAAGAATCCCCTGTACATCCCATATGGTGGAGATGAGAGGTGCAGACCACCTATTAGGGCCAGAAGGAACAGAATGAATGCAAGAGAGGAAGAGGAAACAAAAAATGGCCAGAAAGGAGAGGTGCACAAATGCAGATGGCAGAACAGGCAAAACCCATCACCTTTTGCACCTGAGAGGCGAAGACTCAGGCCCAAGGATGCTCTGTGCTGTGCTACAACCCAGACAGGAAGAGAAGATTGTGGGGTGGTTCAGGATTTCACCTCAGCTGAAGTGTGAGGTCTAGGGGACAGGCTATAAAAGCCATAGCAAGTCTGGTTTATGGACTCTGCTCCCTTCGTTCCATTTTCTGAGTTTCTTTGGTTCACTTCAGCCACAACTTTGTATTTTTGTTTTTGGTTTTTTGAGGTAGACTCTCATTATGTAGTTTAGACGGGCCTTAAACTCACTGTGCAGCCCAGGCTAGCCTTGAACTTGCAATTATCCCCTTGCCTCAGCCTCCTGAGTGCTGGGATCACAGGTGTGTGCCACTGTGCTCTGCTTATCCTCCCCAACTTTGGAGCTGTGCTCCTTTCTCACCTGGGGCTCCCTGTCTCAAGCTAAGAGTGACCGATCCTGAGCTAACTCCTTGGCCCTGGCCCAGAACTCTTGCAGCCTCTTACACTTGATGACATCAGCTGCAAGGAGTGAGCAGGAAGGAAATGGTGTTTCCCAGATCAGTGGCAAAAAAGACCTCAATAGCCTAGCACCAAGGAGACATACACATCTGAGAAGAGCAGTGTTAGGTCCTGGAGAAAAGTAAGGGGTGGTCTTACAGCTAGAGTGAGGAAAGAGGGGGGACTTGGGGTTCCTTTCCTGGCTTAAGTGGGGGGACTCACTCTGTCCTCCTTTTTTTTTTTTTTTTTTGGTGCTAGGGATTAAACTCAGGGCCTTGTGGTTGCAAGGCAAGTACTCTAACCACTGAGCTAAATCCCCAGCCTCTCATTGTGTCCTTTTATGTATGTGTCTCCTTCAGAGAGGCCACCTCGAGGTCGAGTAAGGGCTTGTCTGCCCCTGACCTCCAGGCACTGGACTAAGCTAGTGCCCCAAGCCCTGCTGTCTCTGCCTGGGCCCAGCAGGACCTGCAGGGAAGTAGGGATGGGTCTGATGCTGTGGTAACTGTGCCTTATTTCTTTTCAGGCAGAAGATGGAAACATCGAATATAAAGTGAGTTAGGCTGGGGAGGAGCAGGGGACTCACAGGGAAAGTCCTGGTCCTAGGGGCAGGACAGGCGGGGACCATGTGGGTTTGGAACACCTCTGACTTTGCCTTCCATGATCCCCCACCTGCCCTAAGCTGAAGCTGGTGAACCCATCCCAGTACCGTTTTGAGCACCTCGTGACCCAGATGAAGTGGCGGCTCCAGGAAGGACGGGGTGAGGCCGTCTACCAGATTGGGGTGGAAGACAATGGGCTGCTGGTGGGGCTGGCTGAGGAGGAGATGCGGGCCTCCCTCAAGACCCTGCACCGGATGGCAGAGAAGTATGCTTCCCTTTTCCTGCCTGACTAAGGGAACCCATGCGCTCCCATCACCTGGGGCCTGAAGGTCGAGTGGGAATTTCCTGCTGCTCCGCCCCTTGACACAGGGCCCAAGTGCAACTCCATGCTCCTCCCTGGACTTGGGCTTTTTTGCCCCTTGATTAAAGACACATTTGCCTGCTTGTTACTGTGCCTTAGAGGAGCTGTGGCTAGGGGACAAATTGGAGGGAGCTCAGTGGATGGGAGGTGCACGAAGGTCCAGGGACAGGCCGTAATGAGGGGGAGTTGGTGTGAAATATGGCAGCTGTGGCCTTGTGGCAGGGTTGGGGCAGACATCACTGTCCTCCGGGAGCGAGAAGTGGACTACGATAGCGACACACCCCGGAAGATCACTGAGGTGCTGGTGCGGAAGGTCCCTGACAACCAGCAGGTGAGCACGTGCCCTCCCTGCCCCCCAGAAACCCCCCCTGGCAGCAGGCTCTTTCCCGGCTGGGGTCCTGGGATATCCACATCATCTCTCATTCCCACCCTTCTCAGATAGTGAAGGGCCTGGAGCCCTTACCTCTGCTCTCTGTCCACAGTTCCTCGACCTCCGAGTGGCTGTCCTGGGGAATGTGGACTCAGGGAAGTCGACCCTGCTGGGAGTCCTGACCCAGGGCGAGCTGGACAATGGGCGGGGCCGGGCCCGGCTCAACCTTTTCCGCCACCTGCATGAGATTCAGTCTGGCCGGACCTCCAGCATCAGCTTCGAGATCCTGGGCTTTAACAGCAAAGGAGAGGTGCATGGGATCAGTAGGGCAGGCTCTTAGGTGGCCAGGGTGGAGTATAGATGAAGCCCCGGGGAACAAGAGCAACTTCTTTTCCCTTTTAGAATGTAAACAGAGAGTAAGCTGGGCTCAGCAGAAAATGGGGCTCAGGGCTGAGAGGCAAGGCTCCCAGGGACTGGCTTAGGTCCTGGCACACAAAGGGTTGGGGGCTCGCAGGACACTGAGACCCTGGGCCTGGGGCCAGGTGGTGAATTACAGTGACTCACGGACAGCAGAGGAGATTTGTGAGAGCAGCTCTAAGATGATCACCTTCATCGACTTGGCCGGCCACCACAAGTACCTGCACACCACCATATTCGGCCTCACCTCCTACTGCCCCGACTGCGCCCTGCTCCTCGTCAGCGCCAACACTGGGATTGGTACGCGAGGTGTTGGCAGGACAGGGCTGAAGGGAGGTGCCGACTGTCCTCACCCTGGGAGCCACACCCACGCACCTCTCCTCCCTCTCTTCTCTTACTGAGTGCCCTCCTTCTCTGAGCAGCTGGCACCACGAGGGAGCATCTGGGGCTGGCCCTGGCCCTGAAGGTGCCCTTCTTCATCGTGGTCAGCAAGGTGGACCTGTGTGCCAAGACCACGGTGGAGAGGACGGTACGCCAGCTGGAGCGGGTCCTCAAGCAGCCTGGCTGCCACAAAGTTCCCATGCTGGTCACCTCTGAGGACGATGCTGTCACTGCTGCACAGCAGTTCGCACAATCACCCAAGTAAGTTCGTCTCACCTGGAAGCTCTCATCCATAGGGGAGGCTGCCTGGGGCCTGGGAACATGGGGACCCCTCTGAGGTCAGCCCAGCTGTGGCCCAGTTCTGCAGCCTTTCCAGCCTGGGACTGCGGGAGTCCTTGTGAATGGCTTGGCCTCATCCCAAGCCCAACTGGAGCTTTCCTGATGCCAGGGACCCTGGATATGTTTGTTCTTTCCCTTGGCTTCCCTGAGAAAAGCTCCCATCTCCATGTGGACCCTGGCCTCTGCTTTCTGCCTGCCTTCCCTCACCTGCCCTTTCCGTGCCTTACCGTGCAGTGTCACCCCCATCTTCACGTTGTCCAGCGTGTCTGGGGAGAGTCTGGACCTCCTCAAAGTCTTCTTGAACATCCTGCCCCCGCTTACCAACAGCAAAGAGCAAGAAGAGCTCATGCAGCAGTTGACGGAATTCCAGGTAGAAGGCTGGGGACGGGGAGGGCTGCTGGACCTGCCAGCCCTACTTGGCAGGACAGTGATAAGAGTTTTCTTGGCTCCAGGTGGATGAAATCTACACAGTACCAGAGGTGGGGACTGTTGTTGGAGGGACACTTTCCAGGTGAAGTGCCTTGTTTGCTACCCACTCTGCCCTCACATAGCCCTGTACAGACATCCGGCCCAAAGGAGGAGCCCCTGGAGCTAAACAGTCCACCTCAGGAATCCTTGCTCGAAAATTAGGCTTTCACTAGCAGAAGAGCTGGAAGCTAGTCACTTACTGCTACCTCCTGGGACTCTCCAGACTCCTGAGGGAAAAGTGTGGGTCACGGGCCATAGGAAGAAACCTAGAGCACATTCAGCTGGCCTCATCTCACATAGGGAACTCAGAAGAGGACTCTGCCAAAGCACAGGGTGAAACCCAAAGGGACCACTTCCTCCCTCAGGGACCAGATGTTGGGTGTTAGCGGGCCTGTGTGTACCATGCTGGCACTGTCACTGCAGCCTCTTCTGGTGTCAGCCTTCAGAGTGAACGCTGGGCCAGGCCAGGGAAGCCACCCCCTTATCTGAGTCTGAATTAGGGCTCCTGTCCCCTACCTGAGGAACTTGACCCCAGAAGGGAAAGTGTGCTTGGGGTGACCCTAGCAAAGCAGAAAGGGGACCCCAGACTGACCCTGTGCCCTGCCCTCTGGGCTGCAGTGGGATCTGCCGCGAGGGTGACCAGCTGGTCGTTGGCCCCACGGATGATGGCTGCTTCCTGGAGCTAAGGGTGTGCAGCATCCAGCGCAACCGCTCTGCCTGCCGTGTGCTGCGGGCTGGGCAGGCTGCAACACTGGCCCTCGGGGACTTTGACCGCGCCCTCCTTCGCAAGGTGAGGGGACCAGAGGGCAGGGAAGTCCTGGGAGCTGGCTACTGATGAGGACCACCTGTCTGAGGTGCTCAGAGCAACACAATGGAACTCAGGCTCTGACTCCAGAAGCTTAAGGTGTGGTTACACAGAGCCATGTGTGAAAAATGCGTGGAATCCTCACAAAGCCCAGGTGGCTAAGTCTGAATCACTGTGGTGCAAGCCAGATGCCTAGAACCCTAGAAGCACAAAGCTTTGGTGGGCAGAGGATGTGGGAGGTAGGTAAGAGTGCCCTCCTAGAGGTGTCTGGAATGCAGTCTTCCGAGGTCCCCAGGTTGGGAGTCATGAAGGATAAAGGAGTGCTGGAGCTGCAAGGGTGTGGGAAGGTGGGGAGAGAGGGTCTGATACCAGGTCTGCCCTTTCTGGGCCTGGGGGCCATGCCTCCCTAGGGCATGGTGATGGTGAGCCCCGAGATGAACCCCACCATCTGCTCAGTGTTCGAGGCAGAGATAGTCCTACTGTTCCATGCCACCACCTTCCGACGAGGATTCCAGGTGACAGTACATGTGGGCAACGTACGTCAGACAGCCGTGGTGGAAAAGATCCATGCTAAGGTGAGAGGGACCCACCCATGCCTCATTTGTCCAGGGAACGGTCAGAATTCTGCCTCAGGAAAAGTGGAGGCCCAAGCTCAGACTTGGCACAGAGCTCCCTGTTCCCGAGGAGGGAACAGAAGCCTCACTTGGGTTGGGGGGAGCAGTCTACACAGAGGCCCTGAGGGTGGACAGCCAGGGTGGTAGAGATGGCATGGGAAGCACCGGCCAGGCAGTGACCACTTCTCTGCTGCAGGACAAACTGCGGACTGGGGAGAAGGCAGTGGTTCGCTTCCGTTTCCTAAAACACCCCGAGTACCTGAAAGTAGGCGCCAAGCTGCTGTTCCGGGAGGGTGTCACGAAGGGCATCGGCCACGTCACTGATGTGCAAGCCATTTCAGCTGGAGAAGCCCAGGCCAACATGGGCTTCTGAGTGCTCCACAAAGGGCAGCTGTTGCTGTCCCTACAATACATAAGGTGACTTCCGGCCATGCTGCCCCGATGGCAGCTGTGTGTGTTAATAGGCTAGGGAGAGAGGGGTGCTCTCTGCCACTTGCTTCCCACCACTTTTCTGGAGAGGTGTCAAGCTTGGTGTGGCAGGGACGGGCAGTCCTTTGGGAGAAGACAGAATTGAGGCCAGTGCCCAGCTGTTGTCTGCCCACCCGGTTGGCTCAGCCCTAGCAACTCCACGTCCATGGCCTGTCTACCAGAAGGAGCTGACTGCAGCCACCTTAGCCCCACTATCAGGGTGGGACTCACCAGTGTGATCCCTGCAATTCAGGAATTGTCACAGCCAGAGTAGCCCTTGAAGGCACTCTTTTCTATACCTCTTCTCAAGGCCATGTAAGTTGCCCATTTTTTCCTCTCTGTGGACAAAAGACACTGTTCCTGGCCATTCCATGGCCAGGCCTCAGTGTGTTACAGTGAATGGCAGTGTTCCCGCCTATGCTGTGCTGAGACCTGGGGCCTGTTCCTCAGCTTTATCTCCTGTCCCTTTGTCATTCAAGGGCTGTTTCCCCAGCTCCTCCTGTCACAGGCCCCATAGGTGCTACTTGTGCTGGCTCAGGTGTGGGGCTGCCAGGCTGAGGCCTGGCATACCGAAGGCCAGCTGCATGTCACTCAGTCTTGTCCTTCCCTCTGCATCATCCATTGGCCCTTATCAAATAGTGTTCTGCCTTCCCAGAGTGGTGGCTGGGGGATCTGACCCACAGTTCTGCATCCTTCCACACTCACCCAACTTCCTCTCTGACATAAACCTCATTTTAGTAATTTGTAGTGCCTGTCCCCTTCCTTCTGTTGCAGGGAACCAGGAGGAAAGGGAAAGAGGCTGCCCTGTTTCCTACTCTTTAGGCATGGACTCCTCCTTTCCCTTTGTTAGCATCCTGGGTTCCTATGGACTCAGGGATTTGTTGATTGAGGTTTCTCTGCAAATATACATATGTATATGTACATATATATATATTTAAATACACATATATATTGTACAGAATAAAAATGTTTTATTGAATATACTGTGGTAATGCTTAAGACCCAGCCGCAGCTTCCAGAGCTGGAGTCCTCCTGGGGATTAGAGACAGGTGAGGCCCACTGTTGCCAAGCCCTGAACAGAGAAAGAACTCATCCATTACCCTGCTTGCCATGTTTCTGTCCCCACTGCAGGATCAGTGTTCAGTCTCTTAACCACGTACTCCTGCCTGTTGGGTATAGTTCTTTGAGTGAGCAGAGTAGAGGCTTTTTCATCTCAGATAAGTAGCCACCATGTATTTGAGTTGGCCACTTGTCAGTTACAGAAAACAGGTATTTTGAGCTCTGACTGTGGCCATAGAAACAGCATGATAAACATGGTCCTGTGTGGCATTCTGCCACTGGTAGTATCTTCCCCCACCACTCAAGATCAGCTGCTTTTAAAAATACCCATGCTGTAACTTCTACTAAGAAGTCTGTGGCTGAAGAACTTCCCGTATGAAGAGCAAAGAGTGCTTACTCCCTTCTCTGCAGGTGCTGGTTAAGTGGCAGTGAGGAAGGAAGCAAGAAGGTGCTATGGCACCCAGCACCGACAGACTTTGCTGGGCAGGGCTGGCTTCCCAGGAAAACAAAGCGTGCTGCTGGCACTGCCCTTCCTGCTCACTGCTGGCTATCCTCCCACCCACATGCTCTACCAGCCTGGACCTCTCCAAGTCTAGTGAACCTGACTTCCAGCCACTTTACTTTTGTGTCAAGTGCCAGTCAACTGTCAGGATATGCATTTCAATTTGATCTGCAGAACAGCCAACAGATGAATGCTTCACCCACAGCTTTCTGTTTACGTATCTTTTCCCTCAATTACGAAAGCTAATGTTGGAAAAATCCCATCTCAGTACTGAATGAGACGCCTCCAGGAATTACTGAACCACTTTGCTACATTAGTGGAACATTTAGGGGAAGGAAGAGGGTCAAAGGCAGGGCCACAGGGAGTTTGTACATTTTTTGTTGGTCATCGGCTCTACATCTATCCTGCTATAAATTCAACCAAGGAATACCAACTAACTCTTATGTGCAGGCACCATGAATCATTCCTGCATTTAAAAAGCTATAAATCTTAACAGGAAGAGCAATGTACACAGTAATTAACATCTTTAAGTGCCGTAAAAGTGGGAAATATAAAAAATTTCCTGCTAGGTCCAGTGGCTTTTGACCCTTCAAATTAAATACAGTCTTCCAATTTATAAATTTGCTAAAAAGCAGCTGATTTTTGTGTGTATGGGAAGAGAGATACATGTACACCATTCTCCTGACTCACATAATGTACCAGCACCTCACTTAGCTCATTTTTGTTTGGTTCCATATGTAATTCAAGGCACCTCAAGCCCAAAGACTTCTCACACATAAGAATGGAAATATTAAAAATACAGTACTAGAGCTGGGCACAGCAATGCATGTAATCCCAGCATTCTGGGAGGCTGAGACAGGAGGATTTCAAGGTTGAGCCCAGTCTGGGCAACTTAGTGAGACTGTCTCAAAAAACTTAAAAAAGGGCTGGAGATGAAGTTCAGTATGGAGGCCCTATGTTTAACAAAAACAAAAAACAAAAAAACCCAAAACAGTACTAGTGCTGCAGCTACAGCTCAGTGGAGTACTTGCCTAGCACAAACCAAGCCTTGGGTCCAATACCCGAGCACTGTAAAAAACCAAAACTACCACAGATGTGGACAAGTGCAAGAAGCTACCAACGTGAATTTAAAACCCCAAGCTCAGTGTTCATACTTCAGTGTAGAAGAACACACCAGGGACTCCAAAGTCCCAAGCACTTACTCTGAAATTTGTGCTTTGGGTTTCAGGAAATATGTCCTCTACAAACCTGGCCTCTGGGAGCCTCGAGATCAGGGTATCTAAAATGCAGACACCCTGGGGAGTCCTGAAAACATGCAGATTCTGGTTCTTCCCAGCCAGTCTCCTGGCAAGGCTGGTGCTGCTCTTGTCCTGAGCATTAATTTTCATGCCAGAGTCGGTTTCATTCCACCTCAGAACATGCAGGGACAGAGAATACAGAATTCTGGTCAAGGTGTCATCTGAACTGTCCCTGTCACAGAGCTAGGAGGAAGCTTTTAACCATTTTTTTAGTCAGTTCCTTCATCTTTAAGTGAGTCACTTTAAATACATTCCTTTAAATCTTCAATAATCCATAAAGTGATGATCTCAATCCACAGAGGAGGAGGTGAAGAAAGTGACCTGCTCCAGGCCATTCTGGGAACAAGAGGCAGAGGGAGGCCTGGAACCAGGTCTCTTGGGCTCCAGGCCCACATAACTTTTATCTGACACCGCCTCTCTAAACTCTAAAGGTTAAAAATTCAAATGATGGATTTTTACAATTCCATCAGCAATTTCTGGGTGGGTTTTTTTTTAGTATTAAAAATTTCATCATTATGGAATTTATTTCCATCTCCTAGGTTACACACAAAATATTAAAACCCTATAGCAAGCCTGAGGGCAGCATTAATGTAATGGTTTAAAAAATGATTCCAATGTTTGCATGCCCTCGGACCGGGGGCGTTTATTACTAGAGGCCAAGGGACTCTTGGGGTTTCTTTTCCCTTGAGGAGACATGGCTAGAACAGCCCGGGGGGTTGAGGACTGTGGCTGCAGAAAGGATTTCTGCAACTCCAATGCAAAATGATAGTCCATGTGTTCGGGCATCTCCCACACTGGAACCAGGAAGCCACACTTGTCACAGGGCAGCTGGTCCTCAGCAGCTAAAAGACCAGGGGCAGGCACTGCCTTTGGAGCCACCTCTTGAGATGTGAGAGCTGAAAAGGCAGGCACGGTTGGGCTGTTTAGCGCCAGATCCTCCTCTGCAGAAAGTGCCTTAAAGGAGTCTAGCTTTGGCACTCGGTCACAGACAGGGGCACCCTCTGAATGCTCTGTTGGAAAACAGTTGGATGGCCCTTTAGATTTGGCCTGTGAGTTTTGGGGGTGCAAAGAAACTGAAGAATTACTGAGCTGCTTCTGCTTCAGAAGCAGACTTTTCTGCTTAAAGAAGGGTTCTGTGCCTGTCGTCCGACTGGTCTGGAAAAGTAATGGGGGCTTGGATGGCACTTTGCTCGTGGGGGTCTGGGTAGCGACAGTAAGAGATGAACATGAAGCTTCTTTGGCTTTTTGCTTCTCTGCAGCTTTCTGGAAGAATGATTCCAGAGAGGGGGTTGCTTTCTTGGTGGCTGTCCCTGCTGGGTCACTTCCCTGGGTCTTATCTTCTGAGCTGGTGACTGGCACCTTTGGCAGAGAACTTGAGTCACTGCTCAGGAAGGCAGTGATATCTGTGCAAGACGTAGGGGCAGAGACAGAGAACTTCGTAGCACAGAGGAAGAGCATCGTGAGGGGAGGGGCCCTGTACAACAGAGAAGGAGCATGGAGATCAGTAACAGATCACTGTTTCAGAGCCTCGATTCAGTTCACTAGACTGGGATTTTGGGTCAGGCTCCTAGGGCACTGGGATTTCAGGTGTGCACCACCACACCTGGCTCAATGAATTATTCTTTTTTTTTGCTTTTTTTGTTTGTTTGAGACAGGGCCTTGCTATGCAGTTTAGGCTGGCCTTGAACTCATTATGTAGCCCAGGCTGGCCTCAAACTCCCAGCGATCCTCCTGCGTCAGCCTCCTGAGTGCTGGGATTACTGCCATGTACCACCATGCCTGGACAAGAACTGTAACTCAGTGAATTATTCTAAGACCAATTTTAGAGACCCTGTCAAAGTATAGTCTCTACATATAGTATTGCCAGGTGATCTTTTTTTGGGGAGAGGGTTGAGACAGGGATTACAGGCATGCACCACCACAACCAGTGATACTTTTTAAAAAATGAAACAGGCTTTGTTAAATAAGTAAAAGATTTCAGTCCTGAAATCATCATCTAGACAGAAAATGAACATGCCCACATATCAGGCTTTACCGTATTTTTGGTTATATTTCATGATTAAAAGAAGTTAAAAAAAAAAAAAGATTAACAAGTGAAATTTATAAATATATTTGGTGTAGTACCTGTGGAGCTTGTGACCAAGCTAGGATGGTAGAGATTATCAATGAATAATGGTCACTTTTTTAAGTATGAAAGATGCTGTCATGGCTTATGTATAGATGTCCCCCTAAAGCCTCATGCAGTTACAGGTGGGGCTTTTCAGAGGTGGCTGGATCTGAACGTGTGATGCTGGGATCAAGAATGTGTGATTGGGCTGGGGATTTGGCTTGAGTGGTAAAGCACTTGCCTAGTAAGTGCAAGGCCCTGAATTCAATCCCCAGCACCCCCCCCCAAAAAAGGGGGGTGATTAAAAAAAAAAAGTGTGTGTGATCAGTAAATTAATCCACTGATTGGTCTGGCATAGCTCTGGATGTGGACAATGGGAAGACCCACCCTGGGTATGTAGCCTGGATAAAATATGGGGAGAAAGGGTCACTGCTTATCTCTTGCTGTTTCCCTACTTTGCTTCTTGCTGCCTTCTGCCCACCATGAACTGTTTCTCCTCTGCCTGCCACCCTGCATTGGAGCCAGCCACCTATGGACTGAAACCTCTACAAACTGTGAACTAAATAAACCTTTTCTCTTTTAACTTTGGGTATTGGGTATTTTGTCTCAATGAGAAAAGTAACTAAGACAGATGCATTTAAAATGGAATAATCAAGTAGTTGAGAGCCAGTTTCCTAAGTGTATTCCAGAAACTTGAGCTATATTCTCCAAGCACAACTGATTCAGGCTGAGAAAATACTCATTCCCCCTGCCTTTGAACCTGCCCCAGAACTGGAAGGCACGAAATGGAGGACAGGCAGCTGCATCTGAGAGCTTTGTTTCTGGAGTTACTATTTTCTCCCTTAGTGAGTGATGATTCCTTGAACTCACTATGTAGCCCAGGCTGGCCTCAAACTGGCAGCGATCCTCCTGCCTCAGCCTCCCAAGTGCTGGGATTACAGGTGTGCACCACCACATCCAGCCATTTCTTCTGTAATAGGTGCTGCTAGTCTGAGTCACAAATTGCCCACCCTAGCTGAAAGCTCCCTGAAGCTCCCTAGCTGTAGCACTCAGACAAGGCATGAGTCTCTTCCCAGAAGATGAGCTGGAAGCCTCACCATTCAGTCTGGATTCCAGAAGTATTGCAGTTCCTGATGACAGCAAATGCATCCTGGCTCATCCTGTGAGCGTCATAGCGGGTGAGGGCACAGCAGCGGCGCAGGCTACTCAGCCGTTTGTCTCCTTGCACGCGGATGCTCACAGCCAGCTGGGTGGCCACCCTGTCATTCTGCAGGTAGGAAAGGGGTAGGACTGAGATAAAGTTACCTGGAGCATCTGGGTTCTATATGATCAAGCACAGGAGAAGGAGTTAGAATCAGGGTGAAAGAATGGTTTGGAAACAGTAATCTTAAAAGCCAAGAATACAAAGTTAGTGAGCAAAGAATGACACTTTATTCCAGCACCTATATAAACTACAAGTGTACACCAACTGCCAAGAGTGCACAAGACAGGGGATTTGGACTGAGAAGGATGCAAAGATAATTCCTGTTTTCCTATCTCTTATACATTAATAGTATAGATTTTTATACTATACTACAGAATCACATTTTCTGGATTAAAAAAATAGCTCAAATTTTTTATGCTAGGGGTTGGGGCTGGGGATTTAGCTCAATGGTTAGAGTGCTTGGCTAGCAAGCATAAGACCCTGAGTTTGGTTCCCAGTACCAAAAAAAAAGAAAAAAGATGATTATATATTAAAAAAAAAAAAATACCGTACCATATTCTACTTTGATTCTATTTTGTTACCGAAAAAAGGTTTAGGAAAGTACTTGTCTGAAAGCTAGAGTGTCAAGACTGAGTAATGGTCTAGTTTTCAGTCAGGGTTTTTCTTCACCAACGCCCTTACCCACACAGCAGAAGTGCCCCCTGGCACCTCATCCTCAGCCCTCCACAGAAACATCAGTGACGTCTCCACGCCTGAGTTCTGCTGACACTGACGCTCACCAAACTAAGGAGAAGGGTCAAGAGGTAGCAATGTGAGGAGGTGATAAGGCTACCTCAGGATCCCCTCAAAAACCAAAAGACACAGAGAAGGAATGCCTAAGGCAGACAATCCAATGAGCACAACTAATTTGGGGATGAGAATCCATTTGTGGAGATTTCTATATCTTGACAGAATATAAACTGGCAATCATAGGGGCTGGGGATTTAGCTCAGTGGTTAGAGCACTTGCCTTGCAAGCCCAAAGCTCTGAGTTCAGTCCCCCGCACCAAAAAAAAACAAAAACAAAAACAAAACAAAACAAAACAAAAAACCCACAAAACTGGCAATCCTAAAGGAGTCCCTGTTGACAAAGCCTTCTTTTTGGGGGGTGCTGGAGATCTAACTCAGGGCCTTGCACTTGCTAGGCAAGTGCTCTACCACTTGAGCTAAATCCCCAGCCCTTTTTTTGGTTTTTTTGAGACAGGGTCTCACTTTGTAGCTCAGGCTGACCATGAATTCATTATGTAGCCCAGGCTGGCCTCCAACTTATGGCAATCTTCCTGCCTCAGCCTCCTGAGTGCTGGGGTTAAGGACATGCACCACCATGCCCAAGTCAAAGCCATCTTTCTAACACAAGTGCCTGCCATGCACCTCTGGAGTCAAGGCAAAGTTGAGTGAAGCAGGAGAGAACAGGATAAAGTCCAGATCTCATAGCCCTCATGTGGTAACAGGAGCTGTGGACAACAAACACAAGGATCAGGGCAGGCAGAACTGACAGAGGCTGCTGCTGTGAGGATCCAGGGAGGCCTCTAGAAGCAGTATCTGAGTAGGGAACAAATTCAGGCAGAGGGGCAAAGACTCCGTAAGCACAGGCACAGCAGTAAAGAGGTGCTCGGGCATGTGCTTCCCTGGCATTAGAGAAGAGGGAAGGGGGCCATGGGCTGAGAACAGACAGGTAGAGTGGGGCAGGGAGCCAGGGGGAGATCAGAGTCACAGCATTAGAAAAGGAAATTCTCAGCATGGCTTCCATGGGAAGGGAAGCCATCAGAATGTCCTAACAGTGATGTGACAGGATTTCCTGGGATATTCAGTCCTCTAAAATTTAAAGACACACCTATTTCCAAGGATTCCCCACTGTACCTCACTGGCCATAAAATGGGGTGAAAGCAAATGGGGATTGAACTCTGGGAACTGGTCCCTCCACACCACCTCCCAAGGACAGATGGTCATCACCAACTCCAGCCACAAGGACCAAATCATGTGGGAAGAACTCAAAAATTAGTAACAGAAACCACATAATCCCAAAAGGGGCAAAGGGTCTCAACAGATCTTTCTCCAGAGAAGATACACAAATGACCAATAAACACATAAAGATGACTATCAGAAAATTCAAACCAAAACCACAATGAAACACCCCATCATTCCCACCAGGAGAGCTAAAATTTTAAAAAGCAGTAACCAAGATGTGGGAAATCAGAACCCTCTTACATTGCTGGCGGGGTATAAAACGATGCAGCCACCTGGGAAAGCCTGGCACTTCCTCAAAATGCTACCATAGCAGGATGTGGTGGCATACATCCGCAGTCCCAGCTACTCTGGAGGCCGAGGCAGGAGAACCAACTGAGCCAGGAGCTCAAGAGTAGCCTAGGCAACACAGGGAACCCATCTCAAAATGAAACAGGCTTGCACACCTACGTTCACAGCAGCATTACTCCTAGCAGCCAAAAGGTGGAAACACCCAAACATGTACTCACTGGTGAGTGGTGTACAACATGTGGCCTAGCCACACAACAGACTGCTCCTCAGCCATAAAACAGAAGAAAGCACTGATACAAGCCACACTCCAGGGGCGCTCTGAGAAATTTGTTAGGTGAAAGATTTCAAGTCAATCATCAAAGCCACGTATGTAGCAGTCCACTACAGGAAATGTGCACAGAAACAGAGAGCCAGACTCGTGGGTGTCTGGGCCGAGGGCAAGGAGGGAGAGGTTGCTGAAAGGTACAGGGTTCCTGTGGGGGTTGCTGAAGACATTCTAACACTAATGATAGATCAGCTGTCCAATTCTGGAATATCCTAACACCACTGACATACAGTATACACTTTAAGTGGCCGTATCTTATGGTTTATAAGAAACTATCAGTTGTCTGGTGTTTGATTCAATACTCTGTCTTTAAACTGCTACTACTCCTTTGGACTATGTTTAATCCAATGACTTACAGTCCCATCTCTCAGTGCCCTTCTTAAGCAGCTATGACTGACTGAAGGGCCACTACTTATTCAAGGTTGCAGGAGAAGTTAGATAAGAAAATCCGAAAAAGTAGAGGAAAACGGTGATGAGAGAGATGGGACAGAATCAAGTTGCAGGTTCACAGAATCAGGCTTTCAAAGACTAAATTAAGTTTTATGACTATGACTATGACTAAAAGGAAAGATTTCTTAAAATGTCCTAGGCTGATGCCTTTTTCTATTTTTGTTCCTACTCCATAAAGTTAAAAAGCAGTTTAAATTCCAAAACCAGCTGGGCGTGGTGCACACACCTGTAATTCCAGCACTCCGGAGGCTGAGGTAGGAGGATCACCACCACAAATTCAAGGCCAGATTGGGGGCTACACAGTGAGTTCAAAGCCAGCCTAAACTACATAGTGAGACTTTGTCTCAAAAAAACCCCAGCAGAAACAAAAAACCAACAACAAACAAACAACAACACCAACAACAACATAAATCACAAAATCCACCCCAGAAATAAATCAAGAGAACCTTACATCACTCCGGTCTTTGGTCAGTCTTTCCTCCAGTTCATGGGCTAACTGCAAAAGCCACCACTGGACCTAAAAAGATACTGCAATGTTACTCTTTAACTTAAATACTCTAGGTCTCTTTTTAACTTTCTTTTCCCCCTGGCATGTCACCTTGATGAATTTCAGCCATGTTCCAGCTCTAAGAAAATAAAGACACAATATCCTAGGCTTTCCAAATTTCCACTTACTTGCTGGATATGGTGGCTCACACCTGTAACCCCAGCAAGGGGGGAGGGGAAACCACTGCAAGTTCAAGGCCACCCTGGGCTACACAGCAAGACCCTGCCTTAAAAAAAGTTTCTGCCTTCCAAAAATGTGAGATTTTAATCAGTTCCATTTTATTTCTTTCTTCTTCTTCTTTTTTTTTTTTTTGAGAAGCTGAGCTGTTCAATCACCTCCTTGGCCAGACTCAAGGATGTGGTTGCCCCTGAACAACTCACACCTGGAAGCCACTGAGAACTGCTGGAGATGGAGTAGCCACTTGAGTCAAAGGACGAGGCAGGATGGGAAGGGAGGGCTTCGGCACCTCCGACTCCATCATCTGGCGCTCTGGTACTCCCCTCCCCTGCCCCACCCCATCCTACTTCAGCTCTGAGAGGTTTCTGGCTGGTCCTCGGGGGCAAGGGACCTTGTGGTGGATGGTGTGCCCTGTCTGTGGTGGGAGAATGACCCTGAGACAGGGGAAGTCACTTCCCATATGGCCCATGAGGGGGCGGCACTGTCCGCGCTGTGGTGGCAGAGGAGCCACAGGGTTGGGGCAGAGGGAAGTAGGGGTTGCCTGGGTCCCACCATCAGTCTGGAATTAAATAGCAGAAGAAAAGATTGCTCTTGGGAACACTGGCTTGTCCCGTGACAGTTTGATGGGCTGACCTTGACAACAGACCCTAGCAGCAGGCAGCTGTCCTGACCAGAGGGTGGTCCCTGTGGACAGTCCCTGGCAGTTTCCTGAACAGAGGGAGGGAGCTGGCCTGGGAGTCTTGCCCCCTTCCCCCAACTATTTGTTCTTCTTGAAGAAACTGAAGCGTTTTTCTCGCACTCGCTCTCTGCCATCCTTGCCGCGTAGCACGACAGACGCCTCAGTCCCAGGCTGGGATACTGGGGGCATGGTCATGGCCCGAGTTTATTTCTTTATTTTTGAGACAGGATCTCGCTATGCAATTCAAACTGGTCTTGAACTCACTATGTAGCCCAGGCTGGCGTTGAACTCAAGGCAATCCTCCTGCCTCAGCCTCCTGAGTGGTTGAATTTACAGGTGTGTGCCACCACACCTAGCTTATTTTTTTTTTTTTAAGCTGGAAGAAAGGGGAAAAAAAAGTAAATCCAAGTTAAATTAATCAATTTCAAAACAAAAAACAAACTTCTGACCTATTAAAGTTCAAACCAGACTTGGGGACATACACTTGTAATTCCTGCACTCTTGGAAGCTGAGGAAGGAGGATGGCAAGTTTGAGCCTACACCGGGCAAATTATTAGTGAGACCATGTCTCAAAACAAATTAAACAAGAAAACTCCCAAATACCTTCCACAACCATAGTCTACCCATTAACTCCTTTAAAAGAGGCAGCATTGACCTGGGCATAGTGGAACATGTCTGTATTCCCAGTAACCCGGGAGCTGAAATAGGGAGATTGCAAGTTTGAGGCCAGCTTGGGCAACTCAATGAGACCTTGTCTCAAAAAAAAAAAAAAAAAAA
>PVJO010026724.1:0-20687 GCA_004026905.1 Hystrix cristata
TAAATCTAGAAGTTTTTTGGTGGAATTCTTGGGGTCTTCTATGTAGAGTATCATGTCATCTGCAAATAATGATAGTTTAACTTCTTCCTTTCCTATCTTTATCCCTTTTATTTCTTTCTCTTGCCTGATTGCTCTTGCTAATGTTTCTAGAACTATATTGAATAACAGTGGTGATAGTGGACAGCCTTGTCTTGTTCCATATTTTAGTGTGAAAGCTTCAAGTTTCTGACCATTTAGTGTGATATTGGCCATTGGTTTGTCATAGATGGCTTTTATCAAATTTAGATATAGACCATCTATTCCTAATTTCTGTAGGACTTTTATCATAAATGGGTGTTGGACTTAGTACTGTATTTCTATGTTGACTTCAGCCATCAATTGGGGCAATTGACTATTCAACAATACATAACAAAGTAGATTCCATTATTATTCCCAATTATAGATGAGGCTTTTCAGTTAAGTCCCCAACCAGGAGTCAGCTGATAAGTGGAGGGACCGCCACTTAAATCCAATCAGCACAATTCAAAACACAGAGCTATTCAAAACTAGGACTGAACAAACTGGGATGCAAAATTAGGATTTAACAACAAATTAAAAAAATCTATTGTGAAGTTGAGAAGTGGATTTCTCATTATTGAAGAAAAAAGTAACAAATGAAGAGAGTGAAGGCCAGGACTTCTGGGAAGATGGCAGAGTGATGAGCAGCAGTCAATCAGCCTCTCTGTGATTTAGAGTTCGGATGTTGGAATAGAGCAATGCGGGGAAGAGATGAAGGAGGGAAGTGGGTCCTTGGGACCCAGCAAGGATCTGAAACAAGAATTGGAGCCCATGAAGAGAACAATGACAGGGACCCCAATGAAGAGGCAGGTGGCAAATGGCACCTTCTCCCTGAATCCCAGCTCATGGAATGAGAGAGGTGGCTCAGACCCACAGAGTCATGGTGGCTTCTGGTGACTCCGGAGGCACCATGGAGCAATCGAGAGGAAGATCAGAAGCAGAGATGCAATGAGGACCTGGAGTCCAAAATGCAATTTGGGTGAAGAGGTGGCTGGGGATCTGAGAAGGAACTCAGATAGTAAGTCCCAGCCACTCTGTTTTTATTAGCAATGTGACCTAAATACAATCTCAGGAAAACATGTAGGCTGTTCATTAATTTCTAAGTGAGTATATTAAGCTATCTGTAAGTATTAGTAAGTTCAAAAAACACATAACCTCCCAGTTAATAAGAAACATACGTGTATAGCACATAGCTTCTCAGTTAATGAGGATCTTGTTTTTTAACACACCTGCAAGAAAACAATAACTCCTGGAACAACATGCAGAAGAGTCTTTCATGTGCGGGACACACCTCCTCTTCAGCTAACCCAGTTTGCCGAGTCAGCTTGAATCATGGTTCTGTACAGCCTGGTCTCCAACACAGAGGCCTCCACAGAGAAACACAGCAGTGGAAGGGAGCCGTGGACCTGTGAACTGTGGTGGCTGGTGAGTGATTCTGAGTCAAATTCCCAGTCCAGAGCAGTTGGTCAGCTGACATTTTGGACAGGGGCCTGCAGAAGCTGGGACTCAGAGCAGCTGTGGGTTGGCTCCATCTTGGGGCTCCCTGTGTCTGGGTGAGGAGCAGCCACAGGAGACACCAGGGTCAGGGAGCTGAGTTCAAATTGGCAAAAGGCACCTGGAGTGTTGTGGGCTGAACAACTTTGCTCCCAGCCTCACAGCTGGAAACCAAAAGCAGCCTGAACTTCAGTGGATAGCTGGGATTTTCCACCACCCTGCTGTAATTCTGCTGCAGGCTGCTGGGATTGACCAACACGGATCTGGGTTCTGGCTGCCCCGTTTGTCCACCAGTGACAGCAGAGACACGCCCTGAAGTGGACATGTTTTTCTTCCTTTTTTTCCTTTTTCTTGATTGTTCTTGTTTTCATATGTGTGAACATTGTTTCTAGGTTTTTTGTTGTTTTGTTCTGTGCTTGTTCATGGTTCTTCCTTCCTTCTTTCTCTTCTGTCTCTTTCACCAGTTTCCCAAAACTTGTGTCATCTTCCTTTGTCCTTTGGCCTTGCTTGTCATCTCTTTCTCTTCTTCCATTTCTCAAATTTTTCCTCTTAACCCTTTTTAAAATTTTCTCCCCTGAGGGTAAAATTGCTATTTTAAGGGGAAATTTACTGTGTGGAATTTTTTGGTTTGTTTTAGATTTTGTTATATAACTATGAATCTTGCTCATAGTGTTAAAGGTAGCAAATTAATAGTTACCACAGTTTGTCATTTTCTAGGCTGTGCTTATTACTGATTATACCATTTTAGCCAAGGTGATATAGTTGTTCTAATTGGTCATTCTTCCTTGTATGCCAAGACTGAGATTCCATGAGTGGCATAAACAATACCGTACACCAGTGCCAAGCAGCCAGGGGCTGTCCAAATAGACAGCACCTTCTCGTTCTCAATAAACTGAAGAGGTAGAATCTTGTAACAGACAAGACACAAAAGCCTGCTACACCTGGAAGACATCGCTGAAGAGTAGTCATTTCCTAAGAGATTTCAATACTAGCAATAAAGCTACCTGCCAGAAGTAATTTAGAAGCATCAATGTGGAAATTAAACTAAAAAGCAAAACAACACAAAGACAGAAAAGAGAAGACATGTAAGCAAGATACAATCCCAGACTTTCAGCTCACCAGAGGCAAACCCAGGGGAAATTGAGGTGGAACAACTTGAAAGCCATCCAGCTGAACTTTCTGAAATGGTAGCAGCACAAGTAAGAAAGCAGATGAATTAGGCTCTAGACAAAAATCAATTTAGACGTAACTTCTCAGATAACTAAAGAGATGATGACCATAATGAGGGATATAATCAACGAATCTAGAATAGATACAGATTAAAAAATAGAGGAGCTTAGGAAAATGATGGAAACCATGAATGCCCAACATAGGAAATCAATGGAATCCTGAAACAGATTTGAACAGATGCCCCGGAGATTAAGCATTCTATCGAAAGTGTATGCAGCAGAATGAACCAATGTGAGGACAGAAATCAGATCTAGAAGAAGGTTTGCAGTTAGTGATCACAAAAAGAAAGTTTTCTTAAAAATAGCAAGGGACCGTGAAAAACCAATCCAACAGTAACTAGAGGACACAAAGAAGAATAACATAAGATTGATCAGAGTCAATGAAAAAAGCAGGAGGGAAAAAAAAAAAAGCAGGAGGTACCACAAACAACATAAAAAACCTGTTCACAGAAGTAATGCCAGAAAACTTCCCAAGCATGGAAAAGAATTTGACATACAGATAAGTGAGGCATATAGAACTCCAATTATCCATGATCACAAAAATCTACACCAAGGCACATAATAGTCAAGATTCCAGAAATTCAACACAAGGACAGAATATTAAAAGCTAAAAAAAAAAGAATATTAAAAGCTGTTAGAGAAAAGAAACAAATTGCCTATAAGGATAGCCCATCAGAATCACAGCAGACTTCTCAGCATAAATTCTTAGGACAAGGAGAGCTTGGAGTGAAGTATGTCAAGTGCTAAAAGAAACAACCTTTAACCCAGACTGATGTACCTTGTAAAACTATCTTTCAAAATTGATGGAGAAATAAGATATTCCCATGACAAAGAACACCTGAAGAAATTCATGACCACCAAACCAGCATTCCAAAATGTTCTGAAAGACATCCTAGAAAGAGACAATGAAGACACCGATTCCATGAATTCCAATAGAATGAATCCACCAGGGAGGGCAAGCAATTAAACAGAAGGGAAAGAAAGGGAACAACACCAGGAAAATTATATGACAAGGATAAGTCAATGCATATCAGTTACAACCACCAATATAAATGGTCTCAATTCATCAATCAAAAGAAGCAGAACGGCAGAATGGATCAAGAAACAAGAACCAGCAATATATCACATACAAGAAACACATTTAATTCAAAAAGAAATTCATAGACCGAAAGTCAAAGGATGGAAAACAATACTTCATGCGACAGGAACTCGGAAAAAAGCAGAGGAAGCTATTCTATTTATAGACAGAGTGGCTTTCAAGCCAAGACTGATTAAGAAAGACAAAGAAGGTCACTACATCCTTATTAAGGGAGAAATCTGAGAGGAAGAGATAAAAATCATAAACATACATGCACCAAATACCAGCGCACCCAACTATATAAAACAAATGTTAATGAGCAGGAAAAATCATACAATAGGTATTGTGAAACAGGAGGAAAGTGTTTAACTAGGAAGGGGAATGGAGGGGGGAATCGAAGTAAAGGAAAAGAAAAAATAGAGAATAAAAGGAAAAAATAGAAACAAATCTTTTGTAAATAAGGAGAGGAAGAGGGGTTGGAGGAAGGGAAGGGGATCAGGGATAAAAGATGAATCAAGATATATTATACACAGGTACAAATTTCCTATGACGAATGTGATCATTATGTATATCTAAAACGTACCTGCAAAATTAATTGGAATGAAAAAAAGACATGTTTATCTGGAAACAGGTACCAGAATATCTCATGGAATTTAGTGTACAGATAGCTAGGCAGGCACAGAAATTGAATTTAATATCAGTGAGATAAAGAAGTAAAAAAGTTCAGGAAAAAATAGAGATATCATTTGGAAAACCCAGGAAAGAGACCCATTTGTAGACATAAATTTATAAGGTACATACACAGAGAGGGTTGTTGGATTACAGCTCTCTGGAAAAGATTTTCAAGGACATCAAAGGGTTGAGGGAACGCTTGCTAGGACAGATTTCTGTTCCCTTGCACTGCCCCTTCGACTGGCGGGCTATCGTGAGCTCTGTCCACCCCTCTTTCATGGTGGAAAGAGCATTTGGCCGTTCTTACCGTCACATCTGGGATGATCGATATCCACAGGAACTCCTACACAGTGAGCAAATTCAGAGAATATAATACAGCTGCAGAGGTAACTCTTGGTTCTGTTTCTACAGTGTGATATTTCCTTGCATGGGGCTGACTCGGTTGTACACTCATCAATCCCTGGGAATGAAGAGAAAATTTTATTCTAAAAAGTATCTATATACCATTTCCCCTCCTCCCTGGAATCTGTACAGCTCAATAATGGTTGTAAATGTGCCAAACAACATCTCCTGTCTTCTGATGGGGTGAATCAAAATTATGATGACAGTTTTCTCTAAATCAATTTGTAAACCCAAATGCAATACTAATACAAATCTACAAGCAACTTATAATGAGTTGACACTATCATGAATATTACCCAGAAAGACCATGAGGTGGGCATCACCTTTATCAGACAGTAAAATATACTACAAAGACAATGAGGTAGTGATGCCATGAATAAATAAAAATAGGCTCATGGAATATATTAAAACCCTGAAACAGACTCAAGAACATATTGAATTTTAGCATAAGGTAGCATGTTAAATCACTGGAGTAAGGACGGAGTGTAATTTTTATCTCGTTTCTTTTTTTTATATACTTATTTAAAGCAAATTAAAACACACCCCACAGCAAGAGAATAGAGTTAAGGTAAGCGAACACACTATTAGAAAAGATAGCAAATGAGGTGAAAGCACCATGCTGGTTAAACCCCAGCTTGTGCAATGTGTGTATATCCTGTGCCTCTCCGCCCGTCATCCTGCCTGGCCACTGGACAAGACTTGTGCTTTTTGAACCCCAGACAGACCCACACACAGACGTTGGTCAACGTCTGACCTGGGCTGGGGTCTCCCCCTTGCTCCCTCTATCTGAAGGACTCTGGGGCAAGTACACTTGGCTAAAAGCTGCGCCTCGTCAGTCAATCTTCTGAAGAGCTGTGGACTTTCTATGGGTTCTGGGTTTGTGTTTGGGGCAAAGGACACAAGATCATAATAGTTATCATTAATGAGTGACTGAAGTAAAACCTCGTATCTTTACCCGTACAATCCGTGTAGGGCTTGATGAAGGATTTCTCTGTAGAGCTGGAGTGGAATCCAGATTCGGAGACACAGTGGGTCCCTTTGTAGCAGCTGTCTTGTAAAGGGCACGGATGACAAAAAGCTGCAGGAAACGCAGAATGCATTTACTCATTTGTTCATTTATTCATCCAAGGAATTCTCGTTGAGCACCTACAATGGGCCGTATCTTGGGACCAGAGGGACATCCTCTCAGGAATCTCTTCTTGCACTCGTTCCACAGCTGAAGGCAGCTGCTAACAATGTCAGCTCACATCCCACTTCTAGTACATGCAGCGATTTTGCTCAATTACCGGCCCATGTTTCTGTCCCTGAGGGCTTTTTCCAGCCACCGAGTCCTCTTTGCTCACCTCACGGCGGGTTTACAATTGAGCTAGGCCTTTCTGCTGATTGACGAGTGACAGCAGTCAGCCTATAGAAACACTTAGTTCTATTATTATTAAAAAAGAACAGGATATAATGGGCGTCGGTGAAGACGTGGAGAAACCAGGACATTGCACACTGTGGATAGAAATGTAACATGGTGCAACCTCCTTAGAACATTATGATGGTTTCTCAAAAAATTAAAAAGCATGAGGGAAACTCCCACAGGACCCAGGAATTCCAATTTCTGGATATCTACTCAAAAGAACTGGCAGCTGATCATAAAAGAGATTTTTACACCCATGTTCATGGCACCATTATTCACAGCAGCCAAATTGTACAAGCAGTCCAAGTCATCCACGGATGGGTAAGTGGGTAAATGAATGTGATAAATAAACACCAATATTATGGCTCAACCTTTAAGAGGAAGGAAATTTCAATACATGCTACGACATGGATAGTAGGCTTGGTAAAAGGAGCCTGCCACAAAAGGAAATACTGCATGATTCCACACATAGGCGATAACCCAGAGCAGCCAAATTTATAGAGAAAGTAGGATCACAGGCGGCAGCTGCTTAGGAGGGGAACAAGGAGTTAATGTTTAGTGGATAGAAAGTCTCAGTTTGGAAAGGTGAAATATCTGGTTGGCAATGAGGGATGCACAGCAGTGTGAATACCCCTGAATTGCAAAATTGACAAGGTAAACCTGTGCTACCTGTGTATTTTTACCATGATTTTTGCAAATAATAATTCTGATACTGCCCCCTTAGCCATTGGAGGAGTACGTCTGAGCTCCATGCTCTGTACTGTGTCCAGCTGTTTTCCCAGCAGGTCGAGTTCCAGCAGTCTCCATGGAACTTAATGATGGATGCTGTATTTCTCCCTGAATTTTCTATGCCTTGTCCCCCTCCCCTCCTGGGATCCCTTCCAAGATCAGCAGCTTGCTTTCAGGCTCTGCTTCTGGGGAGTCCAACACAAGACTTGGGCTACAAAAAAGTGTTTCCCGAAATGACTTAGGACACAGGTTGTGGGAAAGAAAGGGCAGAGTCCAGCATGCACCGACTGCGCAGCCTTGAGCCGGCTCCTTCCCCAGATAACACTGGGGACAATGGCAGGACTGTCTTCCCAGGAATGCGATGAGTATTAAATGCACAACTGGTCATTTTCTCAGCTAAGTAAATGGATATGCTGGGGCTAGTGGATATAGGGAAACAGCCTGTGGCACATCCAAACAGTAGTCAGAAAGTATTTGGAACTTCATCCTCCCTCACTTGAAGAGGGCTCCTCTTCTTCCTGGAAGGAACTTTCCAGAACTCCAATTTCCTTTCCCCTGGCCTGTGGCCATGAAGAGACTCACCTCTAGAATTTGCCACTTCTAATCCTGACAAAACCAGGAAGACAATGACAGCTGGAAGAGAAGAGAAGAAAAATAATTTGGAAGGGGATTTCCTGGGGCTCTGCTTGGGCACATTATGGTCTCTAGCTCCCTCCAAAGACAAAGACTGTAGATTCCTCCAGGCAGTATAGAAACACGAAGGTAACGGGCAGCAAACTGCCAAAGCAGGAGAGACGTCTCTGCTTGTGACTGTGTGATTCAATGTCTCAAAACCCTGGAGCTAACCCAACATTTCTTCCAAGGATAACACCAAAAGGCCAGCTTCTAAATCTCCTTTCTACATTCACTGTTCTCTCTTCATTAGTCCAGATGTCTGATCCCACCCTGTCCAATAAGACAGAACATGAATCACGTGGGTGAGTTTTATTTTTGCATCTCTCACAAGGAAAGACAAACAGGCGAGTTTAATTTCAAAAATATATTTCACGTAACCGATTTTGCCAGGATGCTACCACTCCAACATTATTATCAGTACATCACGTTATAACAAATTATTACGAATTTATTTACATTCTGTTTTGTTTGCACTGAGTCTTCATAATTTAGCATGCATCGCAAGTGTACAGAACATGGCCACTCGGGGGACATCTCTAGCACTCAGTAGAGACACGACCTACGAATGTGGTACTGGATGGGAGCGGTCCAACACTTAGTCACTACAGTTTTTTTCTGCAAAGCAAATATTTCTCCTAAATTTTGAAGTCTAATTTATCAATTTATCATTTATAAGGTACGCTTTTGTTTCATATCCAAGAACACTTCACAGAGTTCCAGATTCTAAAGATTTTTCTTACTTTTTCCCCTAAAAGTTATATAGCTTTATATTTTGATTATAAATCAGCAACCCGTTTTGGAGGTTATATTCTTCATATACAATGTAAAATTCAGGTCAAGGTTTTCTTTTGTTTTTTTAATAATGGATTTCCAGTTGCTCTGGTACCATTTGTTAAAAGGTTACCTCTCGGCTCTTTGGGGAATCCCGAGCTAAGAGATTCAATATGAGAATATCCGATTGGGCAGGTACACAGTTATTGCTGGAGAAAGTGACAAACTTCAGGAAGGAAACAAAGCCACGATATCAGGGGCATAGAGAAAAGAGAAGTTCTTTGTGCCACTTACCTGAGAGCAGAGGCAAGCACCTGCTTCCCATAGTGCCTGGGCGACAGGAGGGCAATATGAGAATCGCTCTTAGCAAGAGTTCCTGAAAAGCATACACTCCATGAATGCCGAATCCTGATGGTCACAAAGTTTTGAAACCAGGTAGCCACTGTATATCAATAGCATTCACTTTTGGTCTCTCTTTCGACCCAATAATGCTGCTTCTGAAAAACCATCTCGGGATAAACCTATTACAAGGGTGATCACAGCAGAGTTAAAGAAAACAAGTTTACATGCAAGAAATGTTGACAAACTGCTGCAGTCAGGAGAATATTATTCTATAATTTAAAAGCCTAGACTATTGCAACTAGTCAAATTGGTACTGTAGAAAACGCCACAGCACAAACAATACAGATTCCTTTGTTCATGTCATTTAATCCTTTTTAAAATGTTAATTGACATTCTATATATATATATAGAGAGAGGTGTGATGCTTTGCGTGTGTTTACTTTGCACAATGATTAATTCAAGATGATGAGCGTATGCATCTCTTTGGACACTTCTCCTTTTCATGATGGGAGAAAATTTTAAGTCTACTATTTTAGCATTTTCTAAGTGTGAGTTGCATTTCCATTAACTCTAGGCACCATATTGTGCGATAGGTCTCTAAAATTTCTTTGCGTCACACTGAAACTCCAGAAACTTTGTACCTTTTGACCAGCATCTTCCTGTTCCTGACCCTGCCCTTTCCTCAGCCTTGGCAGTCACCATTCTACTCTATATATCGATGAGTTTATCAAAAAGCAAAGGTATGAAAAAATAAATATAGGCAAGAATCCTGGATTTAAAGTGACTAAGGAACACTTTGACCACTGGCAGTGTCTTCATAAATACCAGTCAAAGAAAAAATTTTTAAAGATTATAATTACAGATATTTATGACATTCCAGAATGGTTGACATCTCACCCCAGTTAGAAAGAAAATTATCACACGTAATAAATAGTGAATGCTGGTGATCTTGTGGAGAAAAAGAAACTCTCATATACGATTGGGAAGAATGTAAATTAGTACGGTCATAATGGAGAACATTATAGGAGTTCTCCAAAACACTAAAAATACACCTAGCATACAGTATAGCTAGTCCACTTTTGAGTTTATATCCAAAGAAAAGAAAATCAGCATAGCACAAAGACACCTGTATGTCCATGTTTTTTTATGGCTCTATTTAAAGAGCTAAGATATAGAATCGATGGATGAAGGGATAAAGGAAACGTGTTTTATAAAAATACACAATGACTATTGTTCCATTATAAATAGAACTGAAATCCCGCCTAGTGCAGCAAAATGCATGAGACTGGAGAACATTATATTAAGTGAAATAAGTCGGACACAAAAAGATAAGTGCTGTATGTTCTCTGTCATAAATGGAAGCTAAAAAATCCACTGTGAATGTAGAATAGTGATTACCAGAGTTTGAGGTTGCACAGAGGGAAGTTCGACTTGCCAATATACATTGTATGCAGGTGTGAAATATCACATTAAACCCCACTGATATGTACAATTACACGTTAATCAAAATTTAAAATTTAGAAAGAATTTTAAGTTACGGCAATTCATGTTCAATTTCTTCATCTGCTGATTTATGTGATTGTTCCCCAAAAGCTCTAAGTATGAGGAAGTGTCTAGGTTTAGAAAGAGTCCTGAACTTTTGGGGATACATACTAAACATTTCACAGGTGAAATAATGAAGTGACTGAGATTTACGTTAAAATGATTAGGAAGGGGGAGAGGTTTGGGAACATGTGGGAACAGGAAAACAAAATCGGGTGTTGGGATTTAGCTCAGTGGTTAGAGTGCTTGCCTAGTGACCTCAATCCCCAGTACCAAACAACAACAATAACAACAACAACAACTCCCAAAAACCCCAAAATCAATCAGGCATCCATCATGGTTGGATCTGGGTGATGGATTTGTGGGAAATATATTATGCTATTGTCATGATAGTTGTATATATTTGAAAAGTTCTAGATTAAAAAGGAGTATAAAGTTATCATTATGACTTGTATCTAGATGTCCCCCAAAGCCCATGTGCTCATAGGTGGGGCTTTTCAGAGCTCACTAGATAATGTGATACTGGGATTAAAGGTGTATGGTACTAAATTAGCCTGCTGATTGGAATTAGCATAGTTCTGGGTGGGGACAATGGGAGCCCCAATCTGGGTGTGGGTGGCATGAATCAATAGGCTTGCAGCCTGGATAGAATATAAAGGGAGAGAGGGAAGCCTGCTGCTGCGTGCTGTTTGCTGCCTTCTGCCTGCCATGAGCCTTTTCTCCTCTGTGATGCCACCCTGCTTTGGAACCAGCCAAACCTCTACAAATTGTGAACTGAAATAAATCTTTCCTCTTTTAACTTCAGGTGCCTGGTATTTTGTCCCAAAAATGAAAAAAATAACTAAGACAGTTAAGCAGCTTGCTGAGTATATAAATGGGCAAATAAATACCAAGTGGCAGAAGTATATATGCTTACATTTGTGTAAAACAGTGGAGATGGTAAAGAAAATGTTAATATGCTATACACAGAAACATGTACACATATATTTACAATATACTGTATTTTTATAACATAAAAACCATCTCCCCTATTTTGAAAGCTATTAGGAATCTATTTGCAATCATGTCTATTGTGATATATATGTGTATTACATTCATACGAAGGTTATACATACATACAAACGTCTCAGATATGTGTATACATGTATGATAATTATTTTTTTTGCCTAAACACATTCTTAGAAAATACCTGAGAAACTTGAAACTTCAATTGTCTTTGAAAATAAGTATGTGGGAGTCTGGGAGAAGTGAACATTTCACCACTCGTTTTTCATTTTGGACAAAGTGAAGTTCTTCTCTAATTAAAATTCATTTGGGATGGAGATGTACCTTACATCATTCTGAATGAGTCTTTCCAAAACCTTAGAAAGCACTGTGGGAAGTGTTTGATTTACGGCTGTCTTTCAAAATTTAGATTTAAGCTAATAATTGCATAGTTTTTATGCAGATTTGAGGTCATATCAATGGAAAATTGGGGTTTATGATAAAATTTCCAGTGTAAGTTTGCAAAGACAATGTGCTCTCCAAGTAATGAGTGCCAGCTGCAGGCACTAGGTGGAGATATATCTTACTAGTTTGAAAGAAACCTTTTCATGAAGTGTAAATGGCAAGAGACATTTAAATATATGCAGTGTAAATAATTTGATAACACAATGAAAACGATGTCATGGGGGCTACTAAGATAACATAGAAATGCTTTTCTTTCCAGCAAAAATGAGGAAGAGTTCTGGAAACCAACATACAAGGGAGAGGAAATCTGAGAAACAGGAATCAGTCAAGGCAATGCCAAGGAGAGTGTGGAACAATTTGTAACTTCAACCCCATTTTCCTAGCTCGGGGTGGCAATGATCCCAAAACTCTGAACAAAAGTCCTGAGCTCTAAGCTGGGCTCTACGCACTTGCTAGGAGGAAGCCGAGCTGTTGAGCCATATCCCTACCCTACTGAGAGATGTTGCATCTTTAATAAGCAACTATACAGTCCCATTCAGTCCTTGATGGATATTTGAACATCATCCATTTATGACTAGTGTTCCATTTTTGGAACAGCACACAACAGTGCAACATAATAAAAAAGACTTCTCTTCAAATTCTTGTGCTGTGTTCAAATTTTCGAGGTAATATATATGAATTTCATGCAAAAATTCAAAATATTGCAACCTCTGGCATAAAACAATAGGGACATTGAAAGTCCCAGATTCACAAACCAGGACCAAGTGGGCACAGCTAGAGGGAAACTGAAGTCTTGGCTTCTGAAATCACACACTTCTGGCAACAGCAGAGAGAAGAAACTCTCTAGTAGACACCACATCTATAAAGGTCTTGAGCATGGGGTGAACCTGTAAGCTTCAAGGGTGTGCTGCACTGACAGACCTGGGATAGCACCTCTGCGGGCTCAGCCAAACAGACGCTGTTGTTTAAAGCAGAGCCGGCTCAATTACCCAGCGATTTCAGAGAAAGCAAGTCACTCAGGCTCTTGTCGCATGCTTTGCGCCACTTCTCGCTAATCAAACACAAAGTAGCTGTGAGGAAAACACGGTGAAACTCACTACGAATTAAACTCCACACTACGCTAATACTCATGCCTCAGGGCACATGATCGAGAGAGCTTTGCCCCTAAGAAAGCTCGCACAGAAAGGGTGAGAGTATACCATCCAATCAGATGTACAAATCTCAATGTAAAACTTAGAAAATTTGAAAAGAGGCAACAGGACTCCTTCAAAAATTAGTCCACTAATAGTATCTTCTCCCAATGGTGGATGAAAATACCAGGTGAGTTCAAAAGGAGAAAAAAAAACACCAAGAAGATGCAATGATTATAAATATATATGCATCAAACATCAATATACCAAATTTCATAAAAACAAGCCCTAGCAGTCATATAGGGACCCATAAAACCCAATAAAATTATAGTGAGCAGCTTCAATACCCCATTCTCACAGATAATTGATTTAGACAAAAACAATCAACAAAGAAACATCTGAGTTCAACGATAGCTCAAACAGATATAGACTTCTACAAGTGTTCTATCCCACAGCAGTGTAACACACATTCTTTTCAGTTCCTCCTGGAACTTTCTCCAAAAAGGGACAATATTTTGGGTCATAAAACAAATCTTACGAAATACAAAAAAGCACAATAATCTCATGCATTTATCATCACAACGAAGAGAAATTAGAAAGAAGCAAAAACACACAAAATATGCAAATATGAGGAGATTAATATATTTTGAACAGTCAGTGGGCCACTGAAGGACTCATGTGAGAGATTTAAAAATTTCTAAAATCAAATGATTTTGGAGACACGAAATACTAGAATCTGTGGGATTAAGATAATGTACTACTGAGAGGGAAGCTTAAACTGTAAGTGGTAACATTGAATCTGACAAAAAAAACCCCTCGAAACCCTTGCAAATCTCAAGTAACCTAATGATCTATCTCAAGGTCTTAGAGAAATAAGAACAAACCAAATCAAAAAACCAATAAAAGGAAAGAAAGAATTAAGGCCCATGAAGAGAGGTTGATGTTGGGGTTGACAGCAGTGATAACCGGGAATGTAACAGTAATGTCACGGTGACTGTGGTGTTATTATTTGCCAGAAAGACCTCGTGTACTCTTTTCCTTGCAATGGTAACCACGACTTCTCACGCTCAGCACTGAATACTTACTGACAGGTATTGAGAATTCACAAAGGTCCCGAGAGACACCCACAGGAGCAAACTCATAGTCTGAGAATGCCCCTGTGCAATCCTTTATTTTTGATGGCTCTCAAGAAACCAGCTGTACGTTATATGTTAAAATCTTGCATGCAAGTTGGAGTTTGGTACATTTCTCAGGACTTCCATTACCACTTTCCAAAATCATTCATACAAGTCCACTTCATTCATACAACTTCTGAAGAGCTTTGTAAAGATCGTGTCATTAAAAGTTCACTGCCATCTCACGATGCACCCTTATAATTACCTTGTCATTTTTCAGGTGACAAAATTGAGGTTCAAAGAGATTATGTCACCTGCTTCAAGGTCACGATGCAAGAAAAATGCAGTTTAAACTTAGGCAAAGCCTGCTGGAGTCTAAAGCTCCCGGAAAACATCTTCACCGAGAGCATGTGTTCTGGTCTCCTTTGTGAGCAAGGCAAGTAACACAGATAACCAAAGACATCGATGGAAAACAATGGGGACTTGGAATTGGAGACCATGCACTCTATCTAGGCAAATTCACGGCTACTTTTCCCTTCTACGCAGAACCCACGGGCCACCACTCTTGAGTCTCTGCATAACAACAGACTGTATAATCGAATACCAACTTCTCTAAGTCTTGCGGGAAGAATTACCCACAGTCAATCCTTGATGCCTCCAGATCTCCCAACATTTGTCTCATTTTTCCATGCATGGTTCTCTTCCCTTCAAATCAAACCTCTGTAAAATATATTGTGATAACTCAATTTAAAGAACCCCAATTAAGATCAGTTCTTTAGTTCCCCTTTTAAATAACAAGTTGGTTATTAGCTACACTTGCTTTATGCTATTCTTAAAGCTTTTTCATTTTAGTTCAGCTTTCATCCCTAACCCACAATTCACCCTGTCTGTTGAGTGTGCTAAAGAATCTCACTAGGTTTCACAAAACCACCTAACAATACTCCTAACAATGCCTTGCCTAGCCAGGGGCAGAAAAATCAGTGTGAGGCTAATACAGATATAGCAATTTTCAAGAAATAAAGCAACAAGATATGTACAAAGGTCTCCTTGAAAATGTTTTCAGATCCAGAAAATTTTCTAGGCTCAAGACCACAGGTGAAACATGTTCTGTATGGGAAATCACTAAACGTACTCACCCCAAAGATGAAGAGTCTTTGTTTTTCACCCAGTTTGCTGCCTTCAGCACTAAAGACAAGGGAAGTGCTTCTAACCGTTTATCTTGAGCTCCAGTTTCTCAAGGAATGGGTGGCTGGGTGAAAAGGCACAGTTTGTTGGATAGTTTTCATAATCCAATTTGCATTAGTTCTCTAGTTCTCTTTTTGTGACAGTAATTTAAATAGAGCATTACTCAGGGTGGGCCACTCAGGGTGGGCCAGATAACAGAATGGTGCCGGCCTCCATCTACTTCAAGGAATGGATTCTGCCTTGAAGAAGCCCTTTTAAATCTTACTGTGAATGTGTCAACGCACAATGCATTTATGTGTGGAAATATGGTGACTCCCATTAATTTCTAGAATGAATACGTGCCAATAATAATTAAAAATTTAAAAGGTAAAGATAATTCTCCCTGTGAACATTAAAGGTTGAAGTGAGGGAGACAGTCAGTATCTTTGCCTTACCCAGTTATTATTACTGTCTCTACTGCATTGTTTCAGAACTTACCTAGACATTGACAGTTGTCATTGGTCTTTGATACAGCCGCATTGTATATGATCACACTGACCTCCTGACTGGTAAAATTCTTCACTGTTCTTGCTAGTGTGGTGTTCTGAAATTTTTGTCTGATTTATATTAGAAGACTATCAGTTCCAACACCCAAATAGCAAATACTGCTTAGTTTCATGAGCCCAAATACTGCTTAGTTTCACGAGCCCAAATACACATTTGCAATTTACTCCTAGTCATGAACATTTATGAAACATCACTTTATTTTTCTTGATATTAATAACTTCACTCTCCTGTTTTCCATTTATTTAAAAATTTTTTTGCTACATGTTCGCATCCATTTATTTTTAGTGACTTTATTATTACATATATAGTTATTAGAGTATGCTTGCAATACATCATAATTACATTCATTTGGGGAATTAGAACATGTACAAGCATATCTCCGTCATTTTTGATCCCTTCAGTCCTCACCCCGTCCTGTCCCCGTGCCCTTGATCCCTTTCATCATCATCCCCAACAAGGATTCCTCCGTGTTTCCTACCACATCTCCTTTCTTTTACACTTCACTTATGTTTCGGGTTTCTCTTTTGAGACAAAGCATGCAATACTTAACTTTCTGAGTCTCACTTATTTCATTTAGCATCATAATCTCAAGCTCTACCCATTAGCCTGTAAATGAATGTTTTCATTCCTCTTAAATGCTGGATAGTATTCTGTGTATCTGTCATATTTTCTTTTTCCATTTGTCTGTTATTGGGCAGCTGTGTTGTTTCTAGAGCTTAGCTAATGTAAATTGTGCTGCTACAAACATGAACATGCACATCTCACTGTAGTGGTATGTCGTCAACTCTTTCAGATATATACCCCGGAAAGAGATAGCTGGATCAAATGGAACTTTTAGTTTTAGATTTTGATGTATATTCATAATGATTTCCATAGCATTCGTTCATCTCTAAAGTTCTGGTAACATTCACTGGTGAATCTGTTAAGTCCTGGGCTTGTTGTAGTTGGTAGAATTTTTATTATTGTGTCAATTTTATTGCCTGTTATTTGTCTGTTCAGCGCTCATGCATCATCTTGGTTCAACTTTAGTAAATTGCGTGTGTGTAGGAGTTCATCTATCTCTTCCGTATTTCCTAATTTATTGGAATATAAGTTTTTAAAATACTTTCTAATAACTCTATTTGAGTGGCCACTGGTAATTTTGCCTTTTTCCATTTCTAATTATACCGACATAGGTGTTCTCTCTCTTTCTTTTGCTAAGTTTGGTGAAATGTTTATCAATCTTACTTATCCTTTAGAAGAACCAGCTTTACTGATCTTTTATATTGCTTTTTAGTTTCAATTCTATTAATTTCTATTCTGACCACTATAGTTTCTTTTCTTCGACTACTTTTGACTTTGGATTGTTCTTTTTTTTTCCTATGACCTAAAGATGCGTCCCATTATTTATTGGGATGATTCTCTTTTACTAATATAAGCATTTACAGCTGCAAGCAAACGTCCCTCTTAGAACTGATATGTTGGATGACCAGTTTTACTTAATTTTGAAATAACATCTGTGATTTCTTCTTTAGATTCTGTGATTTGTTTTGCTGTTAGTTTGTAGTTTCATTGCTTTAAGATCTGTTGGATGCAAGAAATTATTTCAATTCTTTTGTATAGATTGAGACATGCTTTGTAACCTAAAATAAGGTCTATTTTAGGGAAAGTTCAGTAGGCTGTTGAGAAGAACGTGTATTCTGCTGTTGTTGGACAAAACACTGTAGTTATCTGATAAATTTGTATTTTTCTATAATGTAGTTTAACTCCAGTATTTCTTTGTTATTTTTTTTTCTGGTTGACTTGTCTGCATGACTGGGATATTAAAATGACCCATTATGATTTTCTTGGCATCTACATGCCCAATTTATGTTTTATGAAATTGGGTGCAATGACATTCTGTGCATTTATATGTCAACAATTGTTTCTTCTTAGTGGACTGTTACCTTTACTGATATGTAGTGACCTTTCTTCTGACCAGTTTTGGTTTGAAGTCAACATTGTCAGAAATTAGAATAGTTACTCCTGCTTGCTTTCATATTCCAGCTGCATGGAATATCATTTTTCCTTCTGTTTGTTTGTGTCTTTGTGGATGAGGTGTGTCTCTTGCAGGCAACATGTACTTACATTTATTTTTTGTTCCATTCTGCCAGTCTGTGTTTTTGTTTTGTTTTGTTTTGTTTTCGTGCTGGGAATTGAACTCAGGGCCTTGTGCTTTTGAGACAAGCACTCTCACCACTGAGCTAAACAGTCTGTTTTTTTATTAGACAGTTAAGACCCTTTACATTGAGTACTTTTATTGCAAGATACACCATACACTGATTCTTGTCTTTAGGTTGTTTTTCCAGTGCTGGATTCCTTCTTGTTTTTCTTTTGTCTCCCGGTGAGCATTTGTCTTTCCTTTGAGCATTTTCCTTTTGTTTTCATCCTTGTCTCTGTTTAGAATTTTCTTATTTTCTGCAGGGCTAGTTTTACAGTCACAAATTTCTTCAGTTTATGTTCTGGGAGGTCTTCATATTTCCATCAATTTTGAAGAATAATTTTGCAGGATATAACAATTTCATGTGGGAATCATTTTCTTCTAGGGCTTCGAAAGCTTCACTCTCTTGGCCTTTAAGTTTTGTGCTCTTGTTCTGATGGATTTGTCCTTAGATGCAATTTGGCTTTTAGTATTTGGTCTTTGTTCTGAGTTTCTGGGATTTTTGTCCAGGTGTGGTGGAGAGATCCTTTTCTGGTTGTGTCTGTGTGGGAGCTCAGAGTCCTCCCTTATGTGAGGATTCACCACAGTCCATAGATAGGAAATTTTCTTCCATAATAAATATTTTATACCATGAATCGCTGTCTCTAATCCTCCATCAAGTCTAATGATTGTTAAATTTGTTCTTTTAGATTCATCTAGGAGCTCTTGGATCATTTTTTGATTGTCTTCTTCTTTTTCTTTTCCTTTTCATTAATACTGAATAAATGTTCAACTACATCAACTTTATCTTTAGGTCCTAATAGTCTATATTCTCAATGATCTTGCCTACTCCTGAAACTTTCAACTAGGTTTTGATTTTGAGAATTTTTATTTGATACTGTTTCATTACCCTTAATTTTTATTGAAGTGGCCTAGCATGTCCCATATTGTCTTCCTTAGATCTTTCAGCTGCTTACTTATGTCCTCCGTGAGCTCATCAGCCATCTTAGTTTTTTTGCTTTTGTTTTTGTTTTTTGGGTGCTGGGGATTGAACTCAAGGCCTTGTGCTTGCTAGGCTAGCACTCTAACCTCTGAGCTAAATCCCTGACCCCAATCATCTTAGTTATTGATTCATTCAGATGCTCATTTACATCTTCTTTAAATTCTTTGACCATCTTAGTTAATTGATTACTTCAGATGCTCATTAGTGTCCTCTTTGGGCTCTTCATAATTTTGACTATTAGTTTTTTGAGATGTTTATCCAGAAATTCATTCACTTTAATGCCTGTGAGATCAGCTTTTGGGAATTTTGAACTTTTGGAGGCATCTTGTTGCTTTTTTTCCTCATGATTTTTTTTTAAGAGTAGGAAATTTATTGAGAGAGAGAAAGCGAGCTCCTGAGAGACAGGAGGGGACCCAAGTGGGTTGCCCGATTATTGTATTTTTGTGTTGCAGTTTGTAGATCAGTTGGGATAGAAATCTCTGCCTCTATGGTAGAGGCACCCTTAGTAAGTGCATTTTCCCTGTGCTATTCCTTTGGCTTCAGAATGCTGCCGTGTGCAAGTGCCTACTCGAGCTGTTCAGCATACTGTGATCTGTACCTAGCACTGCACCGTGAGGACATGGCAACTGCTGGGAATATCACCTCCTGGATATTGCCAGAAATAAACAGTCATAGATAAACACATAATATGAAGCCTGTTTTAAAAATTCTCCATGCTGTCAATAACCCACACATATGAGGGAATTGTAATGGTGAATAATGTGCTAGGAATTAAAATAAGGAAAAAAGAGAAACAAATGAAAAGGAATGAAGAGGTTTTGATGATATTATTTTCATGCTTAGAAAGGGGAGTGGGAGGAGTTTTGAGAATTTACGTGTGGTGGTGAAAAGAAAGAACAAAACAGAAGGAAGTATAATTGGGGATGCTAACCATATATTATCAGATAATTGAGAATTTGCTTAGAAAGAGAACTACTATTTTTTCTATTCCAGGGAAAGTCAAGGAGCAATTGTAATATAGTAGTCTAGAAAAATTAAATATTAATATATTCAAACTAATACTAACAGTGCATAGTGAGAAGAGCAGAAAAATATAAAGCAAAAAAATATAGAAAAAGAAATACAAAAGAAAAAAAGAAATACAAAAGAGCACAGAAGAGCAGAGAGATAGAAAAAGGTATGTGACGGGCTGTAGAGAAAGTGGGGAAAGGTTATATTGGCTTCACCTCTTGCAACAGCTAATTGGAGCCCTGACTTGTCCACAGGGTAGCCAAGGACACGTGAGGCACCAGAGCAAAACAATCTGCCTTGGAAGATTTGTCTTTATTGGACATTGACTAAGAAATATTTGCGGCCCGTGTCTCCCTTGGGAAACCTGAATTCAACCCCACAGAAAGGGGCACACACAAACGGTGGAATGACCCATGACTCAATGAACAAGACAAGAAATAGCAAACACAGAAGCCACAAGTTAGGAGACACTGTCGACGAGCTTCCCATCGAATCTGGACTTTGGGTGTCCACCTCGTTTTGGGAGAGCAGCAGCCGTCACCATCATGGGTCACAACCACAGAATCAGTCCATTTCGCAAACCCAAGAAGCGCATACGCAGTCTAGGGAGAGACTGAGATGATATGATCAGGAACAGATTGATGGAGTATAGTCAGCTCTCAAAATGTAACAGCCCTGAAACAAGTGTGTGAAAAAA
>PVJO010026725.1:0-10810 GCA_004026905.1 Hystrix cristata
ATTGCTTTCAAGATTTTTAAATATCAGATTTATCACAGTTCTGAGGCTTGTCCTCTAATGAATGAACTTGACCATTGAAAAACCATTGACATAATACTTTGACTATTGCTTCTATTGCAATTTTATATTAAAACAGCTATGGGGTGGGGCTGGGGGGGGCAGTGTGGGACTTTCAGCCCTTGGCTTCAGGCAACTGATAGTCCCAGTAGAACATTATCCAACTTCCAACTTTATTGTGAAGGCTCCAATTTCCTTGGCCTTTGGGGTTCAGATTTCACTTCCAATTGTATTCGTGGTTGCCATACATTATGCAAGGTCAGTAATGCTGGCTTCTCTGGATGGTGTACTTAATTGTGTGTGTTCACATGATGATTTTATTGCCAATTGGATTCTGAGCCCATATGATATTATTTGGGGGAGGGGAAGCATAAGACCAGAGAGGAAATAAAATTTTTTGCCTGGGTCTTTAGCTCACCCCAGATACACCTTTGCACAGATTCTTCACCTTTCTTTCTCTAGAACTACTATCTATGTTGGCTTGTGGCAAAGCTAACTATAGGAAATTTCAACATGACATGTAAGATTCATATCATTTGTTGTATTTTCCTGCAAACTTTATGTAAATTAACTTCTACCTCATAAAACCACAGAGAAGAGAGACTTCTAAAAATTGTAACAAAGCACAGTGTTAAGAAGTATATATTGTTATGGAAATGCTAACTAATGATAATAGCTATTGGAATAGAGCTTATTTGAGGGACTATAAATAGCTCACCAAAGGCCCAATTTAGCATGTTCTTTTAGTTGTGCTAATATTATACAGAAAAAATAAGCAAAAATTTTAAGATGGCAATGTTTTATTCAACAGCTTCCCTGACTTTATTCTCCCGGGTCTTCCCTTTTGAGATTGCCTCTGCTAATTGCTTTAACATTTTCTAACAAGTGTATTATTGAGCCAGGAATGCCCAGCGTCCAAATCTCTGATGCTTGGGGCAGGTGGGCCACAGCTGCGTGAGACATGAAATCACAGCTGGAAAGCTGCTCTTCTTAGTTTAATTTTACATATCTTAAAATATAAAGCAAAAATCTGAAAAAGAGAACTACAAAATTCTTCAATGCTTCCAAAGATTTTTACACTTTCAGCTGAAAATCTGAAAAATGTATATCAGTCTTGGTATTACTAAGGATTTTCATTTGTTCTACAATATAGAAATTGCAAAAAAAAAAGTCCCTTTATTTTAATTTTATTTGAATTAATTTATTTGATCTCAATTATATAAAGTCCATAATTTTACAAACCAAAGTACTATGATGTTGAGAAAGGAAGGCTATGTTACCCCATATTGTTTCCCACATAGCAAAGTCACATCACATTTATCCCGAATTTGGATAAACAAAGGGCAGAATGAAAATTACAACAAAAGTGCACTTAATAAGATAGCATATAATTTCTATTGATTTACAAAAAAATTAAACATAGAAACACTAAACTAATTTAACCAATTCATTACATAATAAACTGATTTATAAGAATTTTTTACTAAAGACACTTAACTGGAGAATAATTCAGAGCTTCTTTTTCTGAAGAATTAAAGAATCCAGTCAGACAAGAAGCTTTATTTAGCTTTCAGACAAAGAAGAGTAATTTATGGGAAAGTCCTTTCTCTTGGCATTTGTCTGTTCTTTTGTTTATTCCCACTTGTTCTTTCTTCTTCCTGGGGCTCTTCTTTCACTGTCCTATTTTTCCACTTCTTTAACAAGGACAGGCTCCTGGAAAGAATAATTAGCATCTTCAAGTGGCTATAAAGCATTGGTTTCCTGTTATGTAAATAAACGCATTCTAGTTTCAAAATTCTGTGAGTAAATGCCATTGTATTTATTCCCTCAGTTTGAAGACTGGAATAGAAAAAACCTTAACACTTTGTTTAAAAAAACTATCACTGCCAATAATCTATGTCGTAAATAACACACAAAAGAAGTACTGTTTAAAAAATTTACAAAACAAATTTAGATATTTCAAAATATTAATGATTGCCCTTTATGTGGTACTGCTGATGCAAAGGTGTGATTCTCCCACTTAGTAAATGATCACACTGTTTCCTATCATGCTTGATACACATATTTAATATCACCTGCCACTGCACAGACGCTGATGAGAGGTGTACATTGTTTGCAAATGTAGAATCTTTCTTCATTGTAAAAGGCAATGATCCCCCCTTCCTCTTCCTCCTCTTATCCTTCTTTTCCTCTTCTTCTTTGTCCTCCTCCTCTTCCTGCGCCTCCTTTTTTTTCTCCCTTTCCCTCTGTGTTATAGCTTGTATCTAGACTTACCCCCAGAAGCCTCATGGGCTCATAGGTGGGGCTTTTGAGGAGTGGCTTGATCATATGTGTGTGATGCTGGATTAGGCTGTGTGGTACTGGGACTAAGGGTGAATAACAACTAAATTGATTTAGCGTAGCTCTGGGTATGGATGATGGAAGCCCCACCCTGGGTGTGGTGGCACCACTCAAAAGGGTGATAACCTGAATGGAATCAAAGGGAAAGGTTGATAGCAGGCTTCCTCCTCGCTGCTTGCAGCCTTCTGCATGCTCCTGAACTGCTTCTCCTCTGTGATGCTCCTCTGCCCTACACTGGAGCCAGCCAACTACTGCAGACTGAAAACTCTGCAAACTTCCATGACACATACATGTGTCTTTTGCTTGACAGATCTCCTTGGGACGTACCATTGTTGTGGATAAAATGTTTGTACCACTCCTAAATTGAAGCCCTATCCTAACTTCAGGAAGTAAATTGGGTGATATGTAGATCATTGGAAGGGGATTAGGATGGGATTATTGCATTTTTAAGAAAAGACAACAGAGATCTGTGCTCTCTCTCTACAACACAGAGGAAGGACAGCAGGCTGCAAGACCATCACCAGAATCTGACCATGCTGGTACCCTCACCTTAAACTTTCCAGCCTCCAGAATTGTGAGAAAATAAATTTATTTTAGTTACATTGCCCAGTCTATTGTGTTTTGTTATGGCAAGCTCAGTTGATGAATACAATTGCATTATCCATTGCGTGTGTGGTATACGTTGAGTCTCAGTAAATGTGACAATAACATATTAAATTCAAGCAGCTATCCACTAAGTGTATACCTACAACTCGAATTCAATGACTCAGTGCTTTTATTCTTTTGTGTATTTACTTAGCTTCAATATTTTGCCATGGGATAAATCGTGCTTGCAAATATTGCAAATATTTGAATAAAATATTATGTAACAAGAGGTGTGCTTTAGAAAATGCATTTTTGAAAAGATAAAAAAGACAATTTTTAAAAGAAGTTGTGGATAAAAAGAATTCTAGAACTAGGAATTTATTGCTTATTTCTAGACTATAAAATACAATGCAAAACTCCATTTTTTTCCTATTTAACTGCGCCTTATAATCTTTTCATTATTACAAAACTGTTCATTACTTTGCAAATTGACTACAGTATTCATTACTAAGTGACATAATAAATACAAACAATGAAAATAACAAGTTGCCTAATAGGGATAATGTATTTGCATATAGAGAATTTATTATGCTTCTGAGCATTGCTATTCTTGAGTTGAGCAGCATTTACCTCCTAGTAGATGAGATGAGCTTACAATTTTTTGTCAGAGGAAACTACCAATTTTATTATCTCAACTAGACTATAATAGATAGTTTGGGTTCTTTTTTTTTTTTTTTGCCACAAAGCCCTAGTTCCTAATCTATGGTATCTACCATTGAAATAATCATGCAGTAGGGCAAAAAAAAGCATGTTCTCATACATGTGTAATTCTGTCTGCATATATTACAATATTGCAATGAATCTTGTGTTATTATCCATAAGAAACCTATCTAGGCTAATTGACTACATGGGACATATTAGTGTGAACCTCATTTATTTCATAGAGTTGTAAAAAATTGAGAATGTCATTTGTAATTATCCAATATGGGAAGGAATTTTTAATGTAATATACACCCCATTATAATTTCAATTATTATTGGCTCTATATGTCATATATACATACACTGTATATGCACATCTGTTAAAGTAAAATGTGAGTTAATAACAAATGCTAAAAAAAAAGCAATTTGTTAACTTTAATTCAATATAACCAGTTTAGTTATGAAAGTTTAAAAAATTTGGTTTGTTGAAATTTATGTTTTCCATCAAAATGTTTTCATATAAATTCCTGTATCAAGTTTATGCACCAATAAATACACAATTTCTCAATAACTTTATCACAGGAAATTGAAAAATTGTTACATTGCATCTATAATAATATAATCTATTGAATGCAAAAATCAAATAATCACTTTATGTTGCCCTTAATTACTATTAAATGTTGGCAGATCTCAGTAATTTAGACTTCTGGAGGAGGAAGAGTAGTAAATTAATGGAATTCTAAATTACAACAAATATTTTAAAGAATTACAATTTTATTGTGTTCACATAGAAGCCAAAAGTAGGTTAATACATTGATATCAAATAAATGACCTAAAAAGAACTGACTTAATAGTTAAAAGAAAATGATTAATACAGCTTCCCATTTATTATTACTTAATAACTAATGCTGTCTTTAGATTTTATTCTTTTAAATAGTTTAGACATGCTCCATGCAAACATTATTATCAAGGCTTAATTTTTTTTTCAGCTGGTGTATTGCCAGGGGTTAGAAATAAGTTCTAAGGAAAGAAAAATAGACCCTTTAAATTCTACCCTTAAACCAGTTCCTTCTGACAGAGTAAATGAGAACACATTATTCCTGCTTCCCTCAAATGAAAAAAAATGTTCTGGTAACTGAAGTCAGGAGCTTATGAAGCATATACATGATTTTGGTAAAAGCTGTAATTCATATAATGTGTACACTTTCCAGCAAAGACCTGGGAAACTTATTGTGACTAATCTAAATATTGCCTAGAATAGATAAATGGCATCTAATTTAATACCATGCTTTATCCTTTCTTAGAATTTTGAAGTTGATACAAAGAGATCTGCAAAGGCTCAAATCTGCCTCCTGTACATTTTCTGTCTAAGATTTGGGTGAAAGGTGCATTCATTCGCTTGTTCATTATTTTAGTAAAAATTCACTGCAGGCCCACCCTGTGCCTGCACTACTCCAAGTGCTGAGTAGACAGTTCAAAACAGAGAAAAGCCCTCATTCCTCGTGATACAATAGAAGTGCTAAACCCAAAAGAGTTTGCAATGCAAATAAATAATTCCAGTTGTTGCAGTGCCAAGAAGGAAAAAATTAAAAATGAGAAAAGTGTTGGGGAAATGACAGGTATGGGCAGACCAGGTTCTGATGATCTTGCATCCTTTACTGTATGGTGATAATTCATATCACCACTACCTGGCACCTCCCTTACCTGGGTCCGCATGTCTTGGTCATTGCTAGATTTTACCCTAGTTCTCATTCTAACATTGAACTGAACTGTTCTCTTCTGCCTGAACTATTGCTGTAGCCTCCTAACTGGTCTTCCATTGTCCACCTCATTCTGCTACCACCCATTCTTCACCCAGCAGCCAGCTCACCTCAGCTCCTTGATTAAAATCCCTCCACCCCTTTCTGTTCAATCTAGAATATAATCCTAATGTCTGGCTCTGTGATGTCTGCCACTTATGCACTTTTAGCATTGTATTTTTGTTATTGTTTTTGGTCCCAGGGTGGCCAACATGCTATGAAATGGAAGCAGCCCAAATGTGGTCATGAAGAGCCACCTGCCCTCATTCAAAATCTGCAGGGAGAGCACTGAGAAATCATCCTGCCTTGTCTTCCATCCTGGGGTACCAATAGTTTCGGTGATCAGGTAATTTATAGATCAATTACAGAATTTATTTGGCTTCCCAAATAAATTACTACTATACTCTGAGTTTTAAAAATTTATATTTTAACTAATACATAAAAACATCAACATGGTACGTAATCTACATCATATGGGGTAGTATGCACTGTTTTGATACCGATATATATCCTTTAAATTAAACTAAACATATCTATCTTTACAAACATTGATAACTCTTTAGGACAAAAGTATTCAAAATTTTTTTTCTTGTAGCTTTTTGAAATATACTGCACATTATCATTATCTGTAGTTACCCTACTCTGTAGCACACCAAAATTCTTTGGGCTCAAGATTAATTATAATTTTTGAACATGGAGGCAAATATTTATTACCATTGTGACATATGTCTGTTTAGTGCAAACTTTATCTGTTTACATATTTGTTTTTCTGTTTCTCTAGTTAGCAGGTCCAGATAAAAACAGATACCTTTCTGTGTGGTAAATGTCTGCAATTAAAGGAACAGGTGAATCTTAATTTAGATAGTGTAATGTTCTTCTTAGAATAGATTTTAAAAATTAAATATTAGAGAATCAGCAAAGGTCAAACATTAGAATTGGTTTTAATACTATACCTGCTAAAATCTTTCTACATGCATTTAATGAATTGTATAATTTCTGTAGCCTCAATTTGTTTATTTTATTTTTTTTTTCAATTTGTTTATTTTTAAAGAAGGTTATGTTCCCTTCCACTCGTAAATTTCCGTAGTTCTGGGAAGGGTTTTTCAAATTTAGGAACTGCTATTTCTTTTAGAGAAAGATTATTTTTCATGAATGATAACATTTACATTATTTTGCTTTAACATTAAATGTATGTGGGGGCTAGCGATTTAGCTCAGTGGTAAAGCACTAGCCTAGCAAGCTCAGGGCCCCAAGTTCGGTCTCCAGCACACCAAAAAAAAAGTTTGTAAAGAAAAGAATGTACATCTTTTTGCACATAGATCGCATATATTTTAAAATGAAAATAATTAAATTAAGTATAGATTAATCTATAACTCCCACAAAGTAAATGTGAGAAAATAAATTGAGAAAAAATATACTGGTTTTTTCTGAGAAAAAAATATACTGGTTAACATTTTGTTACATTACTACTGCTGTGTTTAGTAATGGCGAGACATATTTATGTTTTTCTTTTTATTATTTTGATTATTTGTGAGTTGGATCATGATAAACTGTAAATATAAGTTGATTTTTTATTCTTATTTTTCAAATTAATGAATGCTTTCAAATACAAACCATTACTTTGATGTCTAATTAATCCAATATAATGAAACGCCACCCAAAATATCTTTTTTGTTATTTAAGACTGGGAAATGGTATTTAATGTCTCTTTCCTATATCTGTGGGGTTTTTAAAAATTTATTTCTCTTTTTCTTCCTTTAACAAGGGGAAAACTAGTCTGATAGCACTTGTAGTTTTTCTTCCTTCAACTTTAACTACTCCTGGAGAAAGTGTGATTCAGCCTGACTGGTTTGGGATGAGGAACAGGGTCACTTGTCCACCCCTCCCACTACCCTCTTCCTCTCTAGGAAGCAATCCCCGGCTCTGCCTCTTCTGAGGGTAGAGGAAGCCCATGGTGGGCCGCGTTGCCAGTGACCCAGGCTTAGTGTGTTGACTTGTGCTGTGAGGTATCAGTGGGCCTGCTTGTCCACAGCCATAAGCCACATTCTCTAATATTTTCTTCAATAGTAGTAAAAGTGATTTTTTTTTACCACTTATTTTCAGCTTCTAAGCTCCTTTCTGTCCAACTCTTAATTGTTCAAGAAGATTGCATAATGGGTAACATTCATTTGCTAATGAAAAATACAATTTTACAATAACAAAAATCTCTCCATTGTACTTAATAGCTATACTAAATACTAAATTGTGTCTGCTTGATTGGCACAATATGGGACATGCATAATTCAGCTGATCGCATCCTGAACATAGTGTGTCTGTGCCAACGCACTTCTTTTAAATTGGTAGTGAATAAGATTATTTGTTTGCCGACTCAATTCCTTTTCCTATAAGTTTGCTCCCTTAGAGACTTGACAATTCCCTCTTATACATCATCCTGATGATACATGACATCTTTTAGTACACAAGGACTATTTACACAACAAGTCTTCCTCTGTTCTTTTCTCATCACTCTGCACTGTTTTACTGATGCTGGTCTCAACTTGCCTAATTATCTAATTATCTAAGACACTGAAGTCTCACTCAGTAAGTCTATCTTTCAGTTAAAATGAGAAGTTTCCCTATAGACATGGGGAAAGAATTCAACATTAATGATCCATAAACTTGACTTTGAGAAATGTAATACTTAATAGTAATTTTAGTAAATTAAGTATTTTTTGTAAAACTTTTTTGTAAAATTATTTTTTGTAAAATATTGGTAAATTATTTTTTGTAAAAAAATACTGTAAAAGTATTTTTTGTAAATTTTTTTGTAAATTAAGAATCACATTTTGTAAGATGTGATACTTAATAGTAATATTAGTAAATTAAGTATCAATTTTTGTAAAATTGAGGATTTTTTTAAAAAAACAAACATTTGGGTAGTTTGTTAAACTTAAGAGGTCTAAAATTTTGATATAATTAAGAACGTGTATACTGATTACAAAAGTAATTTCAATAACTTAAAAATACTTAACATTTTAATATATGCTTTGTTAAATATATCTACCCAAACTACTGACCATACATGAAACTAGAACTCTCAAAATATGCTAGAAGAAAATCATTATGGCTTGGGTCTTGAATATTCCTCGATTTGCTAAGGTTTACCTGGCAGCCTATAGCAACTACTGGGGTTGGTGGATCTTCTGGGACGTGGGGCTTAATGAAAGGAAGTTAGGGTACTGCGGGGGCAACCTTGGTGGAGATGCTAAGACCGCAGCCTCTTCTCCCCCGCGCCCTTTTCTTTCTACCACGAGTTAGGGAGCTTTGTTCCCCAACTCGCTCCCTGCCTTGGTGTGCTGCAGGCCCCACTGCAGGCCAGGGAGCGGCGGTGCCCACCGGCACGGCATGTACCAAAACTGCTGAAACTGAGAGCCTCCTTCTGAGCTACTGATCTCACATATCCTGTCGCAGCCAGGGCAGGCTAACACGTGGATGTTACTTTGCTATCAAGACCACAGACACTTCCTTTTTATTCTTTTATATCTTTCTCATGTACATTCATTCAGCCATAGTATGTACCGTACATACGTACACACGACTTAATTCTATACATATCACATATCATTATTTAATGTTCTGTTAACTTTTCTCTTTACCTGGATTAAAGTCCTAGAAAATTCTGTTGGACTCTTAAATTATTACATGACAAGCTGTTAGAAGGCTTTCTGCTGGCTCACAGGGCGCTAATCATCTGCCAGCGCTTTCAAGAAAGAAGGAAGACTTTCTTCATATTGTTTATTACTGAGAGGAAAAATAGTCAACCTATATTTTAAAGAATTTTCAGCAAGTGTTATCTTTGCTTGACTTGGTTTGTTTTATAATTGGTCTTTGCAAAATGACAATACATCATAACAGTTTAAAAAGCATGAAAGAAGCTTGCTTATAATATAGAGAACAAATTATTACATGCTTTTTTTAGGGGGAAAGACTATTAAAATGAACAATAATTTGAAAGAAAAGAGTGAATAAAAAAAGATTATTTTAAACCACAAAAAACATAAACAACACTTTATATGACACATCTGGTTAAATAAGAGCTGAAACAATAGCAGAGAAATGAAAGCAATACTGTTGTCCCGTTTTACTTTTGTGTTGTATCATTTTAAGTGGCTGTTTGTGTTGACGCCCTGAAGTAGACCTGCGAGTGCCAGAGTGAGCGGTGGTTTCTGCAGAGCACTTCACGTATCCGTGGTGCGGTGCTAGTTTGATGTCCCAAGTAACGAGAATTAAACACATCTACTTCACCTTTGTGTTTCATGAAAGAGAAGCATTTGCTGTGAGCTAAAGTGAAAAGCAGACTCACTTGTTTAAAATTCTCTCTCTCAAGAATTAAATCTCAAGATTACAAAATGTAAAAAACAAGGAGTCATTAATTAGATTTCTGAAGATTTTATCATTATTGTGGTTGGTAAGAGTCCCTTGTTAAAACCAAGATGACTTTCAGAAAGTAGAATACCTTAATCTTCTGTCGTTGTGAGTGTGTGTCTGTGTGTGTTTGTGATTGCAATGCTGAATTCTATTAGCAAATCTTTACATTCCTGTAAAACTGATACGCAGGTTAAATATTTGAAGGAAGATAGAGCCTCAGTGAGGCAGTCATAAGAAGTACACACTTCCTACTCTTCACCTTCTGGTCATCTTGTAGGATTGTCTTTCTTGTGGCCCTAAAAGTTAGGTGAAACATAGGACTAATTGTGTCATATGTTTAGAACTATGCATAGTTCCAAGGAACGTGAATGGAAATAGTGTGCACCATTTTGTGCCCAAGCACAGAACGTACTATGTTGTGTGCTGTCCATTTTCTTTTTGAGATGGTAATATAATGTTCCAGAATATGGCTGTTCTGATTCTCTTGAAGGACTCCTGGGGAATTCTCAAAGGACATGTAACTTGAAAGAAAAATTAACCTTTTTTTTTCTTTTTTTAAGATAGTGTCTCACTATATACTTCAGACTGGCCTTGTACTCAATATGTAGCCCAGGCTGGACTTGAACTCACAGCAATTCTCCTGCCTCAGCCTCCCAAGTCCTGGGGTTAGAGGCGTGTTCCACCATGCCTGGTTATCTTTTTATTTTGAGCCACTATAATTTTGATTTTGTTATATAGTAAAACCTAGCCCAACTTCAATAATTTGAGGTTAAGAATGGCTATATAGTTTGCTAATTATTGGTAGAACCAAGACTTAAATACATTGTAAGTTCTTCTTCTTCCTCTTCCACTCTTCTTTTCCAAAACCATGATAAATATTCCAAAAGGTCTAAGCCATGTTAATAGGTCCTATAATGGGAA
>PVJO010026726.1:0-20617 GCA_004026905.1 Hystrix cristata
CTTCATTTTCTATTCATCCATTCCTTAAATGTTATTTTTCTAATAGTTCTGCTACCAGTCTTCTTTTTCGACTCTTGTGGATTCACTTAGTCTCTCTTTTGACTTCTTAACCACTTCTACACAAACAATTCTGAAGTCAACATTGATGTGCAGAACTGGAGGAGACATACATTTTTGTTAAGGTTCTCAACAGGAACAGAACCAATAAAAAAATATAAACTTATTACACAAGGGGTTTCCTGAGATAGACTTACAGCACCAGAGGGAGAATAGCCCACAGTATCTGTCGGCATGTGGAAGAACCAGAGGATCCAGTATCCATAGCTGCTCAGTCCAAATAGCAGGAAGCTGCAGAGGGATGAGGGATTCAGCGCCACTCCAAAACTGAAGGCTCTCAATCCCTGGAAAATCACCGATATGAGCCACTGTTGAAAGGCTAAACAAGCTGGAGTCTGATGTTCCCAGATGATGGCAGTAATAAAAATGCACCTGAGCGGAATGGAGCTTTTCAAGTGCAGGCTTACTTCCTCCTTCTTCCCTTTCCACTCCATTCTGACTATTGGCTGCTGTGACCCACAATCAGGGTAAGTCTTTTCCCCTCTATTTGCTGGTCTCCATGACAATTATTGCTGGAAATACCCTCACAGACACACCCAGAAGTGTGTTTTACTCATCTGCTAAGCATTGTTTAATACAGTCAAGTAGACAATCATGATTAATGGTCACAATACCACAATCAAGAGGTAAGACCAATCTTTCAGAGTGTCAAGCTAGACAACTGGATACTGACAAGTAGCTCTGTCTATTGACCAGACTGAGTGCCAGCCTCACAATTCAAATGTGTACATCTCAAAAACGGAGCTTTCAGTTATACGTTACTATGTTATAAGCCATTCCAGGAATTAACAGTTTAAAAGAAAATATTTATGAGCACAGGGTAATTAGACAGATTTAAAGAATGTTCTACATATAACTGGTGGACTATCTGGCACCTCAAAAGCTAGTTTGTTAGTCGTGTGAGGTTTGGCTGGTCTAGCTTAGCCTCAGATAACGTGTCAAGCTGATGCCAATTTCCCTCGTATTTCTCCAACATGCTAGTCCAGGCTCACTGTGATATTGGCAGCAGGGACCCAAGAGAAGAAATAGAAATGAATAAACACATTTCCAAGCCTTTGTTTCTGCCATTATACCCAAGTGAGTCACGCTGCTAAGCCCAAAGGCAATAGGACAGCTTTTAAGGCCATTAAGGACAGAAACACAACCTTTTGACCCCTCTAAACAAATCACTATCACATTGTCCCTGTCTTATCTTTTCTTCAATTCTAGACTTCATCATCTCATGCTCTCCAATGGATACTATCACCTACTTAGTCATCTTTTCTGTTTATCCTGGATACCTTCAATTAACATATCACAAACTGCTGTCATTCGATGTTACACACATTGAACTTTTGAATTTTTAAAATTTCTTCCAACTGCATTCCCAGTTTTGTAAGATCTCTGCTGTCTTTCACTGTAGTTACTGAAATAGCTCTCTAATTGTCCATTGCTTCTACAGACTTCACCCCTGAAATTCATTTTACCCAGAAACCACACTTTGGTTCAGATCTTTCCAAAATATTAATATGATCAGTACATACAAGTGCTTAAAATGAAGGTTTTTTTCCATCATAGACTTGAACTTCTTAATTTAACTACTAAATTTCATCACCATTTCGTGGTTATAGTTCTAGTTTCATTTTTTACCCACTCCTGAAGATTTGTGGTTCAGTTAAAGCAACTACATTTATTCCTGGATATCCTTGCATACTTATTTGCACATGTTACTTTTTGGCTAGAATACACTTTTACATGACTCAAGAAGAAATGAGAACATTAGTTGTACTATGTATAGACAGCCAAGAAGTTTACCTAGCATTTGAAATTTCCTGAATCTAAGCAAGAAATAAAATGATTTTATATACAGCTAGTTAATGAGGACAGTAACACAATCTTTTGACCCATTATTATCAGTCATTTTGCATAATATACAACCCAAAAACAGTAGAATAAAAAGGTTGTAATTTATTATATTAAGAAAATCAATAGGATAGTTATTTGGGCAGAGTATAAGTAGAGATGGCTTATTTCTACTCTTGCACCTCAGCTGAAAGATTCAAACGCAATGTAGGTTGCATAAATTGTTATAAACTTAAATCATCTAGAAGTTTCTTCACTCTTATAGTCTGAGAATTGAACTGGAATAACTTGAGGGCTGAGAATTGGAATTACTTGTCAGAGTATGTCCTGTTTGTAGACCCAGCTTGGACTTTTCATATTATGTAGCTGGATTCTGTGATGAGACATCCTTTTTAAAAAACTTTTATTAGTGCCTGTTTTCAGTATACATTGATTAAATTCATTATGGGAAGTTGGTACGTGTCCATAATATATCTTAATTATTTTATTTTAGATTATGCATCCTAAAGAAAGTTTCCAGAGAACAATCATTCCAAAAGAGCTACAAAGAAGCAGCATGTCTTTTCTGAGCAAGCCACACAGTCACAAAGTACCACTTCTGGTGTATTGTATTGCTCTAAAACATCAAAAACCCACAAGGACTCAAATGGAGATACATGGGCTCCAATTCCTACTAAGAGTGCAGTCTAAGCATTTGTCATAATTTTTTAAAATTGTAACAACTTACTAACATTTGGAAGATGCAAACTAAATTTCTTACTGTATACTAGTAAAAAAGAAAAAGAAGAAAATGGAAAAGAGAAAAAGTATGTCCATTCAAATGTTATTTACTTTCTGAGTTCTTACTATAAGCCCATGACTTTGTATGCAAACTTCTATGTCAAAGGCTCAGCCTAGACAGTCAATTTTTAAGAAAGCTGTCCATCATTGTTTCCCACTAAGACCAGACATGGTAGTGATGGCAAACTTACGGCACGGGTCTGCAGAGGGCCGTTTGTATCATTGAGACCTCTAAAAGGTTCGCCATCACTGACCCAGGGTGTCCTACTTCTGCGTTGCTTTGGCATCCTGTGCGCTGGCCCATGCCTGAATATTAATGGTATTTGCATGTTCTATCTAGATCCTGAGTTCTTCGGTCCCTAAGTCTGCCTTATCCACGATTCAATTCCCTTAGCAATTGAGATAAAGTTCTATTTGCAGAAGAATCAGAACTAAAACAAGATTTACTTGTATTTCTTTCTTAATATATTACCTTCTACAAACTAAAGGTCAACAAATATGTTGGTTTGACTTTACAGGTTTTAAATCACTTATAACAGTAATTGTTTTGCAAATACACATACTCTGTAGCACAGTTTCTGTTGTTGCTACTTTGTTTTGTGTGTTGCTGTTACCTACACTGTTTTGATTCCTTGGCCAGATACCAGGCAGTTCCTTTTCTGGAGTAAAGTTTGTACACAGAATACTTTATCCTTATCAGCTTTCACTCCTGAGGGCTATTAGACACTTACTTTTAATTGCCCTGGGACAGGCACCAAACAGGGGCACACCTGCTGCTCTGAAACTTACAAACATTGTGGAAATTAGCAAATGTGTAGGGTGTTCCCCAAATCTAGCTCACCTACCTAGTTAGCCAGCCTACTGCCTTCTCCTGCTGCAGCTTGCCGTACTCTGTGCATGTGCAGCTCTTCAGGGCAACATTCTCTCTTCTGGAGCTACACATAACAGTGACCTCTGACTGTCGTCTATCCTAAGGTCATTGGTTGCGCTCCTCCATCAAAGTAATCTTTAAATCATATGAGACACCAAGTCTCCCCTCATTTCCAATATACAAAAAACTAAAGCACACACATACATATAATCTGTTAATTATATGCATCCACTTTCTCATATGTTTTATATGTATACATTAATAAGTAAAGCTTATGACTCTTCTTCAGTTAATAGAGTAGTCTGAGAAGAAATGGAGAAAAACTAGAATAAGAGAGAGTCAAAATAGTTGTTCAACATCTGTTTATTGACCTCTGACTGAATCAACAAATTATAGCTACAGTACAGTCATGAATAATGGCATTTGTCCTAAGTATGAAATGGGATAAAATAATGAGTGTAAAACCATTACTGGTTACATTTTCACTTGAATTAGGAAATATAGGCACTGTGATTTGTTACCTATTGAACAATTATTACAAAATATTTAAGTACTAATATTTTATTATTTGGTCAGAATTTGACCTTACATCTTTTCTTGACTGTTTTTAACAGAAATTTAAAATAATCTTTCAGTATCTGGGAATTTTCTGGATCTGGATGAGTCATAATTTCACTAAGCCTCTGTCATACTATCTCTACAATAAATGGACTATGAGACCCCAAAGTACTGCTGAGCTGTTCACTCTTTTACTGTACTCATATGACCAAAATCAAATTTATTTGTATCATGGGAGCCAAGCCACATGCTCTGACATAGGCAGCATATGAAAACATACAACACATATGTTAGCTGATCCTAGTCTAGTAATTTTCAAACTGTGCTTTCTACACCTTTGATGATTCTTTCAAAATGCATACAGGGCCTCTGGAAAAATAGGAGGAATATATAAACAGCACCCCAGGTTCTGGATTAATTATTTTTTGCTACAACACTGCATGACAATCAGCCACGAGACTCAGCAGCATAAAATAGTAAGTGTTTATTGTTCATGTGTCTGGAGACGGTAGTGGTCAGATGGTCCCATTTACCTGGACTGTGTCTACTCAGGCAACTGCAAGATTACAGACTGTCAGCTACTCTAGACAAGCTTGTAAAAATCTCTGTTCCTTGACCTTTTCAACCTCTTTCAGCTATTTCAGGCACATTCTTTCAATTGTGATGGCCAGAACTAAAGGCTCCAAGACACGGCCCCACTCCAAGCTTCCACTGTCATCACATTGGCCCGTACAAATCATCTGGGCAATACGGTACTATTGTCTATGAAGGCGTGATGCAGGTCACCTCATTCAGGGTGGGAGCACATCATAATGTCATACAGCAAAAGAGGTGGCTCAGGGGAGGAGAACTATCGGGGCCATCATTCCAAGATCCCTACATTTCCTGAATAAGAAAGTTTCAATTTTTTCCATGTCATATATTGGACTGCACAAATGAAAAATCATTTTCTTACTAAAAAGAACAAAATGAAAATATTACAGATAAATGTACCTATTATAAATCTTTATAACTGAAGTTCTAACCAGTGTGTATTCTAAGTCTTTGGCCTCTCTTCATCTGACCCCTGCCTGTTTGTACTGACTCCACTTGCCAGATTGTTTGGTAGATAACAAACTCTATATGCCTACAGCTGACATTCTTCCTAAATCCCATCATATAATTTTGTAATATTGGCACTTGCAATAATGTGTTTGGTCTATGTTTTTCTCACTCACCTGTCTTCTCCAGTCTCCCAATGCCTGCACCATGAAAGACTCTGAATCTAGTTTATATGCTGCTGAAGCGAGCACAAGACTCTTCTAATCTAAATCCAGAAAAAAACGGCCTTTGTTTGGGCTACCTTTAATTCCTTCGCAGTGAAAGAAGAGATCAGAGTGCTGTGTCCCTTTAAGTCTTTTCTCGTGTTTGTGAACGATCCTCCGTGGTGCTAGTTATCAGCTTTGTCTTTAAACAGCTTGGGTCTGTCAATTACTTTCAAAGCTGAAGACCTTCTGTCACATTCATAAGGTTTCAGTGTTACAATAAAACCAGCCACAAATATTTCCCTTGAAAAACCAGATTCCTATAGCTCTCCACAGTGCCAACTGTCAATCATTTTCCTTCCTAAATTCTTTGATTCATCCAGGTGCGTTCAATAATAATTGACTGAACTAGAGTAAGCAATTATTTCTTTAGTAGAATGTAAGTGTCCCATCAGGATGATGCAGAAAACAGCAATTACACTATTCGTCTAGGATGTGCTATTTTCAGTATCCTTTCTGTGTCCTTATAATATGCTAAATATCACTTTCCCCTTTGACAAAAGGTACAATGATGAATTTTAGAGATGAAATAACTGGACTAATGTTACATAAGTAGTAAATTTGGGGGATACATACACACATAACTGTGTTCTCTACCTTCCTTAATATTATGATCCAGATTTATAATAGAGTCTTCAAAATTTATTAGTATTTTTTTTATTCTCCAAGAGCAGGTACAAAGATAAAGCAATAAATATCTAAACTTGATCCAAAAAAATAGTCATTGTGTGTTAGCTGCATACCAGGTGTCATCAAAAATGTTGGAGTACAAGATGCATCCTATAGCCACCAGAAATCCCTCTTTAAATATACTTGGCTGAAGCTTTAACTACTTATAAATATTCTCCACAAACAAATACCCATGAAGACCATAAAAATGTTTCCATTACTGGGATTAAAAAAACCCAGAAAATTGTTAGGAAAAGAAAGATAAAAATCCAAATCATGACATCCATGATGAACGATGACTACAATTCTGTTTTCAAATCTCTGGTGTTTCAACTCTCCTTTGTCTAGCTGGAGAGTATCATGTTTTTTTTCTTAGTTTTACTTCACAAAGTGGTCCCTAAATGTCTAATCCTGTCACATCTAACACCTAAATTTGGAAAGTGATTCAAAATGGCTGAAAACTGCTTCACTTCATTTTTCAGGAAGTCTCTGTTGCTCATTACCATAAACATTTAATATAATTTCTATTTTAAAAATTATTTTACTCTATCATTTCAAATGTCGGTTATTTTACGTATTTTATGATGAGCATTTTTGTATTTTGTATAAATTATATACAAATCAAAACATAAGTGTATCAGTTCATATTCTCAAAACAAAAAGAGAAAAATGTCAAATAATCTGGGTGCTCTCATATTTTGTTTTAATGTACACAACTTTTAAAATATCCCATGAAATCCAGTCAGAGTCATTCTATATTACATCATAGTGCCTTACATCTAATGATTATCACAAGAGTAGAAAACAGAAATCGGCAGAGAAACATATATACAAATACAGAACTCTATGGGACAATCAATTTACATCTTTCAGAAAGGAGTCTTATAGAAAGGAGAAAAATGCCGAAGCATGGTGATTTCCACCACTGACTGAAAGCAGCTGTTGCCTGAGTGATTACTGCAAAGCCATTCCTGGAGAGCAGATTAAAATTTCATTTAAATCAGCTGGCTGCACATTCTGCCATTATTATCGGCGTTACTCTGCACATCAAATTCACATATTCCAATTGTCTGCACTATGACATTAGGAAAATGCTTGAGTCCCACTGGAGACACAGCTCGGAAAGGAAGAGGTTCAGGATTTTTGTTGAGTTACTTAACAATAAGCTCGGAGGGCCTCAGAGCACCAGCTCCCTAAACTACATTTAAAGCACATTTACAGAAACATGATGGGAAAATAATCACAAAAACTTTAAGAGCAAAAGAAAAAGGTCTTCACCCACATGCCAATTGTCTCATGCAGTACAAATATGCCTACTAATATCTTGAAAACACTGAAACTTCTAACATCAACAAGCATCTAATTTGGTTTAATAATATCCTCAGAAAGGTAAATTTCTTGCTTTCAGACACAGAGGCCTGAGGTTTTTATGAAAGAATTAAAATCAACAAAAGAATAGCTAAAGAAAACTCAGCCTCGTTCTCTATCGTAGTTTTTATTGATTACGTTTCATCCATCCATTTCGCAAATTGTACCTATTAGGGAGCAATCTTACTAAGCACTCATTACTTATTGAACTAAAAACAGTGACATGTAAGTGTTTCAGTTGTACATCCCCATGAGTAACACTTTTGAGATTTCGCTGATGCCATAAGATTTCAGTAGTAAAAATTATTCCATTAAGTAAATCTAATATGTGCAAATCCAAATCTTAATAAGGATAAATCAATAACATTTATTTTTATTAGAAAATAATTATTCTTGGAACAAAAAAATACCATATTAAATCATTTAAATGGATGAGTGTTAGTCTACCTGAATCGATTATATCAGACTGAAAAGCTTCTGTATAGCAAAAGAATCAATCAGTAGAGTGAAGAGACAACCCACAGAACAGAAAAAAATATTCTCGTCAGCTTCTCCTCAGAAAGAGGACTAATATCTAGAACATATAATGAACTCAAAAAAATTAAACCACCTAAAATTAAAGATCCAGCCAAGAAATGGGCAGGAGAAATGAACAGACACTTCACAGAGCAAGAAACACAAATGATCAACAAATATGTGAAAAAAAAGTTCAACATCTCTGGCTATTACAGAAATACAAATGAAAACCACACTAAGATTTCATCTTGCTCTGGAAAGAATGGCAATCATGAAAAAACCAAACAGTAGCAAATGTTGGCGTGGCTGTAGTGAAAAAGGTGCCCTCCTTCCTGTTGAAGGGAATGTAAACTAGTATTATGGAAATAAGTATGGAGATTTCTCAAAGAAATGAAATTAGAAACTCCATATGACCCAGCAATCCCTCTTCTAGGAATCTTCCCCAGAGAATCTAAGTCATCATACTATAGTGATACATGCATTCCAATGTTTATAGCAGCACAGTTTGTAATAGCTAAATCCTGGAAGCAGCCCATCAACAGATGATCGGATAAAGAAAATACAGTATCTATATATAATGGAATACTACTTGGCTATAAAGAATGACACATTTGACACATTTGTAGGAAAATGAATGCACCTTGAAAATATAACATCGAGTGAAATAAACCAGACACACAGCTTAAATACCCCATGGGATCTCTCATTTGAGTGAGGAAAAGTACAAAAAGAATGATAAAGTATCAATTGAAAGAGACAAGGGGATGGATCTCTTGCAATAGGGAAGTGGACCAAGGGAACAAGGGTGAGGGGAGAGGAGAAAGGGAAGGGAGAATAAGGAGTAACCTAATAACCTCAATGAATGTAAACATTATATGTCATAACGTGAGATAAGATTAATAGTATCAGCAAGAATGAAAGATGGGATGGAGTAATGGAAGAGGGAGGAAGAAAGACAGAAGGGGAAGGAGATTAAAAAAAGAAGAAAAAACAAGCTATAGTATGTATGTGTAACCATGACCCAAGACAATTGTAAACTGCATGAACTGTGAATACGTATTAATAAAATATTAAAAAATAATTTATATAAAAGAAAAAAATAAATCTTACATTTTCATGGTAATGTTTGCCAATCTTTTTCCCCCAGAAGTTGTGTTTTGTTAATACTTAAGTTGGGGTGGGCAGTCTATCTCCTTATCCCAGCCTATTTGAATAACTGGGTCTGAGAGAGCTCAGTTTCTGAGGTTTCTGCTTTGTAGTATGAAATATGCTTGATGAAAGACAGCGCCAATTAGCTAAAACAATGTGGAGGTTAAAGAGGTTTGCAGAAATGACACAGAGGATAAAAGAGAATGAAAATTGGACAGGAAATAACAAAAAGAGAACTATATTCCTACAATGAGAATTTAATGCAATGTACTGTGTGATGTGTCATTACTTCTAGGTTTTTGTGGTACATCAAAAATTGTAGACGATAAAACTATGGCCTGAGTCTGCCCTCAGATGGATAGAGGTGAGATTGGATTGTCCCCCAGGGGACTAAAAGTAACACGCATATGGTAACCATAATTTGCACCTTACTCAATCCATGCAGTATTGTTAAACATATTCTTAATGACAGAAATAGAGAAGCTTTACATTTATACGGGGGCATAGGAGGACGGAGTCTCCCTCATTTTAGGAATGACAAGCAGGAATAGAAGGATGAGATTCAGGATACACACCCCAAAACATTTTAGGCTGAAGAAATTGAAGAAAATTAAAGAAGTAAGAAAGAATCTCTGATCCCTCTCCCCTTCTTCCCCGAAGCAGATCATGAAAAGGAAGATTTTTTCAGACTTCTCTTGAAACAGGTTATAAAACTCCAATAGGCACCTTCTTTATATGCACAGAAAAGGAACATACTTATCTCTGAAGACACAAAGATATGGAGAACTGTGAGGACATGGTGAACTAGCAGGTCTCGCTAAGTTTCTCCAGCTTTATTACTATTATACCACATTCTTCACCTTATATTTTACCATGAATGTCCACACTTCCTCAAATCTAGCATTAAAATTCACACAATTAGGGCTGGGGATTTGGTTCAGTGGTCAGAGTACTTGCCTTGCAAGCACAAGGTCCTGAGACAGAACCCCAGCACCAAAAATAAAATAAAATAAAATAAAATAAATTCATACAATTAGCCTTTTATTCTTTTTTCATTTTTGAATGTTCCCATTATATTTAACTTTAATGTATGATCGAACTTCTATTAAGTAAATCTGCCCTTTGTTATAAGGGGCACTGTCATTAACCTAGAATAGGGTAGAACTAAAGATATTTTTCCTTCCCTTAAAGAGTCACTAACTTGCTTAGTTTTGAAGATAGACAAATATATAATACAAAGGTCTGGAAAAGCTAAAATGAAACATCTCAGACTTTCTGAGGGCATCAGAAAACCACCATAGAACATCATAGTTTGTAGAGGAGGAACAATTTCTTGTCTCCCCTGCTAGGTCAATGGCTGGACAGGGCCTATGAGTTAAATGACAGCAGGACCAAGCAAGAGGAGTAAAGGCTGAAGTTTTTATAAATTTTTAATTTTACACGCACAGAGGAATTACAAAGAGAAGTAAATGTAAAAATTAAAAATTTATAAATTCTCTTCTGTCCTGCGGTGCGAGTCAATCTTCCTTGCTGGATGAAATTCCCAGAGAGGAGATTTTCACAACTGAGTTTCTCTCTCTCTAGAGAAAGCATCTTCTGCATTCCTTAATTTTCAAAGGTTCAGCTCGAAGAGATCCTTAGAGCAGGTATCAAATTCTATACTTTCTCAAGGTGACATTAGGTTCAGTCTTAGGAAGAGAATTGTTAAGCAGAAAATTTAAATATACAAAGAAAGAGAAATGAATAGAGTGCATTTAAGAAGATTTTAAGAAATTAATAAGGCATACAATAAGAATGAGGGTGTGAAAGATTCCATAGAGGTGAAAAATATCAAGTGGTTATGCAAGCGTGGAGTACAGAATACAAGTCTTGAAATATCAGATGAAATCAAATCAAACAGGAATAGAATAACAAAGGCTTCGTGCAGTGTGCTATTCAGTCTAAATAAACTTCAACTCTTTATAACCATCTAATAATGAAATGAAATAGGTTCTAGATTGTAGGTTAAATCTGTGACTGCATAAAAGAGAAGAAATCTCAAGAAATGCCCTTTTGAGAATATTAGAAAAATGTCATTGTGATGGCTTGTGTCTAGATCTCCCCCCAAAGCCTCATGCAGTCATGTGGGGCTTTTCAGAGATGGCTGAATCTAGAGTGTGTGATGCTGGAATTGATTCATGGTGCACTAGGATTAAGGGTGCGAGCGTTATCCACCCTGAGTAGCCTGGATAAGATATAAGGGACAGAAAGAGCTACAGTCATCTCTTGCTTGTCTTGCTGCCTTCTGCCTGCTGTGAACTCTTTCTCCTCTGCCATGCCACCCTGCCTTGGATCCAGCCAATTATGGACTGAATCCTCTACAAACTGTAAGCTAACTAAACCTTTCCTCCTCTAACTTTGGGTGTCAGGTATTCTGTCCCAGCAATGAGAAAAGTAACTAAAACAATCACAGAAGAGGTTTTAGGGTAAACAAGTTTTCCTCCACCTGCCTAGGTTAGTGGTTGGGGAAACTGTGAGTTGAGCTAACGAGAGACAGACCATCAGGAGAAAAATCTTTCACATTTATAATTTATTATTTTCACATGCACTGAAGCATCAAAATAATATGCAAATACCAAAAGGAAGAGTGATATTTGCAGAAGTAAAGAGTGTCTTGGTAGGGTCAGGCACATACAACAAAATATGATACCTTGGCAGGTGAAGTATTTCAAGGTGAAAGGAATTGAGAAAGTTGCAGGAGCAGAAACATCACTCTGACCTGTTGACTTTGTCCATTGAAATAGTTTATAAAATCCTGATATGAGATGTTCCCTCCTTGAATCGGGAGAAAAGATCACGCTCATCTCCCAAGATGCAGGGACACAGGGAAGAATCTGATCGAGCAGCTCTTGCTTCTATCAATCATACTCCATCCTACCAGATTTCTTCAAGACTCTCCGATTTTCATCAAGTTTACCCAAATAATATTTGGGTTTAGCTATAAACCCAATAGATTTGGGTTTAACAGGTATTTTTTTCCTTATGAAGACTCCTATTGACGTAAAATTTATTACCTTTCTTGTTAATCTGTATTTTCTTATAGGAAACATAGTCGTGAACCTAAGATGAGCAGAGAAAATATTTTTCTTTCTCCATAGTTTTCCCATATTCACAACTCAGTGGTTTCTATTTAAATTAAGCTTCTTTCTTGGAATTAAAAAAGTTTCTTATTACTCACCAAACACCGATATGGGCGCAATTTTACTTATTTGTATCTTCATACACATTCACATTATAGAAAGGATTAGTTTAGGAACAAACTGGATAATTCCCAGAGCTGTGCTCCTGAGTGGGCAGTTGCTCTGAGATACATGCATGCTGCTGATGATTACTGCTTTTTTGGATAATTGGTTTATTTTTACTTTCAAAGACCTAGCTTAAAATGTTTATTTTAAAATACTTTTTACTGTCACCTTAGTCATAGGGCGCTTTTTAAAGAAAAACATTCTGACATGTGTTAAAACAATAATGACGGCTTTATTCAAGACTATTGCAGTAAATGCATTGTGGAGAGACAGGACTCAACTCTGAATACAATAAGGGTATGTAGTGCTCTGTGGCTTAGAAGTAAACCGAAGGAATTCTGCTTCACATAAAAAGTTGTTAGAACATTCACGCAGAGAATTCTTGCTAAAGTTACTCACAAAGATTCTTACTGAAAACTGGCCAAGTATTTATACATAAAAGGTGAGAAACTGGCCAAGTATTTATACATAAAAGGTGAGAATGAAGAACAGATATTAAAGGTGATCACATTTCAAAGATATGGGAAGTGACTTCATTTGCAGTATTTTTGCTAAAACCATGTTATGTAAACCTAACAAGAACAAAATGGATATGGAAAACCATGATTGAGTTTAGTCTAAAAGGGTTCTCAGAGGAGCATAACTAAGGTTCGGCCAAGGGAAGATGCTTCTTCACCACAAATGGATTAAAAAAAGAAGAAAAGAAAAACAGACTAATTAAGATGAACTATACCAAAATTTTCCCTATATCCTATATGTTTTCTCAGTTTAAATAGACACTTCAAATGAACTGAGATGAAATTCATTAGACTATTAAAGTTCATGGAGCCACCACAGTTGAAAAGCTTCTGCATGTAAAACAGAAGCTTTATACTGCTGGTGTATACTAATCGTGACTGAGCAAACTAGATATACTAATATTAGCCAGTATGTTATAGCTATACTGTATAACATTTCCCTTCTTATCCCTGAAGTTCTTTCTTGCTTCTTCTTGTTTCTAAATCTTATATTTCCAGTTAAGATGGAATGATGCTAAATGCAAATACAGTCACGTACCATATAACAACATTTGGTCAATGATGTACTGCATACACACTGGTTTATACCACATAGTCTCGGTGTCTAAGAGGCTGTATGATCTAGATTTGTGTAAGAACATGTCTATGATGAATGCACAATGACAAAAATACCTGAGTGCCTTTATCAGAATGCATCTGTATTGTTAATCTATGAATAACGATAAATAAAAACTATTCTTTTTAAGAAACTGTGACTACCTGCTAAGTTTCTTGAGGAAATGATTTGCATATATGTTTGCTGATATACTTAAGCTCAAAAGAACACTATGCAGTAACATCAGTACTTCCCTCCTGCCTGGGATGTACTTTCTGGGCTAACGTCTACAGATCACTTTTAAGGAAAAATAAATAAATAAATTCTTTAAGAAGAAATTTATCTGGCCATATTTTCTGTCTATAACACAAATTTAAACAAAACCTACCAAACAGGTAAAGAGCACTAACAAAGCCTATGTGGAGGTTATTAGACACATTCAAATATTCCCTTCATTCACTGTATTCAACTTTTTCTCACATTTTGGGGGACTTTTTCCAAATTAGCATTTAGATGGATTTCAGTCAGTCCCAGTGAACTGTAATGAACAAATAATTAACTGAAAACACAATCATTGGCTTTCTTAAAGCCACTCTTACAAATATCAAAACAGTTTTTAAGTAAATACTAAGTTTGAAAAATAATTTAATGGGATGAAAGATTATCTTAATATATTGCTGACAGAATATTAAATGGCAAGCAAACATAAAATATGGCCAAAGCATTTTATATTTTATATGTTAGAAATCAGAGCAAATGAATAATGACATCTAAACTCAATAATTTAAATAATTATACACTAATAAGCCAAAGGAATCCAAGAGGAAGCATATAATGACACGATGACTTTTGTCAAAATCTCCTGTGATGTTCTCATATTGAATCAAATAGAAATTATTATTGCCTGAGCAGCACTCTAAGACGATAACTCAGTTCTGAACAAAATCCTGACAAAATGATTATAATGTTTTTGAAAAGACCAAACCCATATTTTGGCAATATTATCTTTTGTTATTTTCTATGATCAAATATTCTCCTTTTCTCTCCTATGTCTAGAGTCTTCCTGAGTACATTCTTTACCAGATTTTCTTTGATTTCAAATGTTAGAGTTTCTCAGATATAAATACTAGGCACTTTTACAACTCAGTATTCAGTTCAAAGAACATGAGCTCTAAGTTATGCTTCAGTTAAAATTTTATGATTTCCAACTGTAGTTTTCACCTGTATCTTTTGTCTATACCCACTCCATTTCTGATCAAATCTTTACAAGAATATCATAAAGGCCTCTCAAGTCAATGCATCCAAACTTGAACTTTCCTATCTAAATAAACACAGTGGTTCTTTATCTCCATGGACTTTACTTACTATAATTCCATTCAGTTTTACAAAGAGATGCCTTGTCATGCTTCATATTGCCCTCTCATTCAACTGTGTTGGAAAATTCATCATCAAAGCATTTGCTTTCACCTCCTGAATTTTTTTAATAATAAGCCACATGTAAAAGTCCTTTGACAGGACCTATATTTAAGGTCCTATATTTAATATTTAAAGTTTTGATTCAAAAATTGAGTAAAATTCAAATGGAGAGCGTTTGTACACTCATGTTTAAAGACACTGCAAAATTTGTCCTAAGCTACCTATCCCACTGGATACAGAACTGAATGGTTCATTTGGCAGCAGTTCTACCAGAGAGCCATTAGAAATAAATTTTGAATCTATCCAGATCTCTTAATTTTCTCTAACAACAACTTCAACCAAGTCACTATTACATGAACTCGGTCATCACTTTCACTTAAACACTTTCCTCTTCCAAATAATTCTCTGTCTAACAGCCAAGGATAACATCAATCTCCTCTAATATCTTCACATTACTTTCAGGAGAAATACCCAAATTCTTAAATGGACCTCCATGGTTCCATGCAGTCAACTTCCTGCATTCTCTACTACTTTATCAAAACTGCAGTCCAGTGCCATTTCTTTCAGCCACAGTTACCTTTAATCCAGTGTTTGAACAAGCCAACCTTCCTTTCATGGCATAGCCACTGTCTATCCTCTTTGCTCTGATTTGACTTCTCTTCCGCCATCTTCTCATGATTGTTTATGTATTCTGCTTACAAAATTCAATTATCAGTTTATCAAAAGATTTCCCTGATTCCAGAGTCTAGGTGTTGTCCACTACTATACATCACAACAAAATCATATAAAGTTCTTCACCATACTTATCATGATTTGTGAATAAAATTTGCTTATTTGAGTAATAATTATCTTCTTTAGAAGAAAACTAAGGCTCCATTATTAAAGTGACTATGCCTACTTTATCCACCATTTTATCTCTAACTCTTACTATGCAGTATTAAATGCTGAAAACATCGTTTCAATTTTAAATATATAATGACTAAAGTAGTATGCTATGGCCACAAAAATGAGCAAAACAAACTAATAAAATGGAATAAATATTAAAAATGAATATGTAGTAAGGAAGATAAGGGGGAAGGAATTTTATTCAGTACTTTGACACAATTTTATTCAGTACTTTGACACAAACAATTTTTAAATAAAATAATGTGGATTCTCAGATAGTCAATAAGTCGATAGCTTTATAAATAAGTCTTGAGTTCTAATAGTCAATCCACTGACTTTGTTCTATATCTTCAGAAATGAAGTGACGAATCTGAGTTTTCTGCCGCTCTTTATAAATTTTAGAATCAGTTTTACAATATCCACAAAATAACTGGCTGAGAATTTGATTTGGATTGCACTGAATCTATAGATCAGCTGGGGAGGAACAAGCCTCTTGACAATATTGAGTCTTCTGGTCCATGAGCATGGAATAGCTCTTTATTTATTTATTTTTCTTGGTGTTTTATGTATACCACATGGGTATTTTGCTAAATTTTTATTTAAATATTTTATTTTGCAGGTGATAATGTCAATGTTTTGAATTTCAAACTCCACCTTTCCATTACTGGCAAATAAGAAAACAATTGACTTTTGTTTACTCATCTTGGATCATGAAGCTTTCTATAATTGCTTATTAGTTTCAGGAATTTTTCCATCATTTCTTTCCAAGAGATTTTTTAAATTACTTCTTTCTGACATTCGTAGATGATCTTGTCATGTGAGAACAAAGATTTTGATTTCTTCCTTCCCAATCTGTATACATATTAATCCCTTTTCTTGTCTCATTGCCTGTTGAAAACCAATACTGAAATGAGACTTTCATGTCTTACCCCTGATCTTTGTGGTAAAGCCTTGAGTTTCCTGCCACTGTTTCGATGCTAACATTAGTATTTGTGTAGACATTCTTTATCAAGCTGAAGAATCTCCTTCCTAATTTACTGAGAGTTTTTATCATAATGAGTAGTGGATTTTTCTAATGCTTTTTCTGCATCTGTTCATTGATCATATGATCTCTCTTCTTTAGCCTGATACAATGAATTGTAACAATTGATTCTCAAAAGTTTAGCCTGTCCTGTGTATGGGGCACAAACTCTACTTGAGCATGACATATAATTTTTTAACATACTGTTGGATTTAATTTTTGTTCAAGACAGGTATTCATGCATAACCTTCCTTTAGTGTCTTTGTCTATTTTTACATTAGGAGAATGGTAGCCTTGGAATAATTTAAGAAAGGTTCAGTCTTTTTACCTTTTAGCAGTCCTCATTTTTTTTTTTTTGAAAAGTAGGCATAAAGGTATTGAGGTATTGACTAAAAAGAACAGCAATATGTAGGCCTTTGTAATTTAGTTGTAAGATTTGAGAAAATGTTAATAGTCCTATGATTAGGTCTGTCTTTTGAGGGCCAGCACCCGCGGACTGTGAGGTTCCCATAGCTGGGGCAGGATGGCTGAAGAAGGCTGGAGTAGAATATTTCCCTTCTCCCAAATTGGTTAGTTTCCAGTAAATCCCACAGTTAGCCTCTAGTAAAATAGTTTCTTCTGGACACAGGGCTTATTAAGAACAGAATACTGTAGTATATTTAAAAATAGTAACTTTAGAGACGTAAGAAGGGACTATTTTTTTTCTCTGATAATCACCTAAAAACCTGGCATAATTCCAAGAGGTAAAATTCATAAAACTGTAGGAGTCCTTCTATGAGAGGTCGCCCTTCCCTGGAGGTTTTACCTCAGACCAGTCCATATTGAGCCTCCAATTTTTCAGTGACAGTTCAAGAATTTCCGCGCTGGCCCTGGTTCCTCAAAAGGGTGTACCTCTGAGTTTCTGATCTACTAAGTTGTGACTCACTGTGTCTGCAAGCAGTGTTTTCCCTGTCACTTCACTAATAGTTGTTCATTTTTCAGCTTGCTAAACTTTTTATTATTGTTGTACAGAGCTCTTTACGTACCCGAAAGACCAAGAAAAAGAGAGAATTCTGCTACTTAATTTCTGTTGTTGGACTTAGAGTTTATATATATATATATATATATTCAAATACAGTGTCAGATTCCTATATCCACTATTTTTCACTAATATTTTTAAAGCTACTATTGTTATATCACAAGAAAAATACAAAAAATTGAGTCACATAAAAGTTTAAATTGCAAGTATTTAAAAGACAATAAAAATGAACTAGATAATAACAAACAGCTCAGAGTCAGAATGCATATTTAAGTTGTAAAGGGCCTGCATTCCATCAATAGCACCAAGGAAATAATAATTAATTAAAAATAATAAACATAAAAAGACAAACTGGCAAACCATAGCATACAATATATATTATATATATTTCATATTTTTAATTTAAAAAATGCTGATTTTACCAAAAGTTTAGAGAAAAGGACACTCTCAACAAATAAATTGCCCCAAACATAAAATGAACATAAAGAAAATAATTATATTAACTATACTGGAAGGTATTCAATTTAGGAAGTTTAAACTTCCAAAAATAAAACCTATAATACTTTTTAGCCTAAAAAATTATTAAAATTTCAGAACTAACCAGAAAGCCAAACATGATGAACATATGCAGAAATGTCTCAAACATTCAAATATTATTTGAAAAACTAATTTTTGTATCAAACTTCTGAAGATATACATTACCTTTCATTCAACAATTCCAATTCTAAAAATCCCTTTTTAATAATCTTATATATTAAAATATATTTATGCCTGAATTTGTTTTTATGAAAGTGGCATTTAAAAAAAAAATTTGGAAACAATTAAAATGCTCAATAATTGTGTAGTTACTTTTTCTTTTATGAATTCAAATAAAAAATACATATTCATGACAAATAAAATTTAATCTTTATCACTGAATAACAATTTGGAGAAATTTTTACCTTTATTAAAAGGCAAATGTAGGATGTAAAGTATTTAAATCATGATTCTGACTACTGAAGCCATCAATATTAACACTGTTGACATTAAAACCACCAACTACACAAAAATTCTTATGCCATGTTAGACGTAATTGCATTTTTACTTGTACAAATTCTAAGAAGAATGAGAGAAATGTTCTCTCCTTCTCATAGAAACCAATATATTCACTTTTTTATTTTTTTTATTTTTTTTTTACCAAGAACATGTATTGCTACATTGTATACATAATGATCACCTTTATCATGGTTATTTTGTACCTGTACATGATGTATCTTGGTCCCCTGCAACTTCCCCACCCCTCCCTTCCGTTCCCCCACCCTTCCCAATTTACAGCAAGTTTATTTACATTTTTCCATTTTTTCCCTTTTCCCTTTCTTTCTCTTTTCCCTTCCTTCTTTTCCCCCTTTTTGCTTTCTAGCTCTCTTCTCTTTTGAACATTATCTTTCTTTTACCTAATATCTATTATGCCTCTTTGTCTTTATGTATACTTTTGGCTTCTCATATCAGAGAATCAATTTGATATGTACTCATGAGTGACTGATTTATTTCACTTAAGAGTATGTTCTCAAGGTACATCCATTTACCTAAAAATAACTCTAGTTTTTCATATTTTGTGGCAGAGTAGTACTCCATTGTGTAGAAAAACCACATCTTCTTTAGCCATTCCTCAGTTGTTGGGCATTTGGGTTGTTTCCAAGACTTAGCTATTACAAATTGTGTTGCTATGAACATGGTTGTGCATATATCTCTATGGTATGAGGTTTTCAATTCTTCTAGGAAGATACCAAGCAGAGGAATAGCTCAGTCAAATGGAACCTCTAGATTTAGAAACCAAAATATTTGGATCATCCTCGATGTAGATTTACTTTGTATCAAGTTTATTTTAGAGTCCAAGAAATCTTTCATTTACTAATTTATAAGTGAGCATTGCTTTAATGTGTGTCAAGAAGAAAGTAGCCCTATGTAAGAAGGGTCACAGTAATTTCAACTTAGTAATGAAGAGTTTGAGGACATTTATCAGAATTCATAGATAATATTGTTAATAGTTAACACGTACTGAGACTATTGTGCTCAGTTGCTCCCATGCAATGCCCTCCCTGAATCCACGTGCAACCATACAAGAGAAATACAGTTATAATCCTTTCTTATCAATTAGGGTACTGAAATGTAGGGAAATTAAGTAATATACATAACATCACAAAACTGGCTTCTAAAATAAATGTATGTGATATGTTAGAGGCATTCAATTTATGAGCTAAACTTCTATAAACTCTCGAGTTTATGTTTCTTCATAAATGATGTACTAACAGTTATCAACAGGCCTTTAACAGATGAATGTTTTTGGCTTTATTTCAACACTGAGTGCCAAAACTTGGACTGCCAACATATTTCCTGACTTCTGCTTCTACGCTTGATTCACGAGGGCCTGACGAATACAGAAGCTCTCTTGCAAAGACAAAGACAAATCCTGCCACATCGCACAGCTGGTACTTGAAATGTCAGTGTTGATTAGATATTTTTAGGCTTTTAATTTTCGCTCTGTAAGCTGTATTTCATTTCTTCTTCATGTCTGACACATATTGCTCCTGTCTCTTTCTCTATCCACATATTTTTCTTTTGGGTATTCATTACCAGAGAGATGACATGTTATTTTTATCTGTATCACCTGCAGGAGAAAAGCAAAGAAATGTGTAGAATCTTTCTCATATGAACTGTTGCAGTTAA
>PVJO010026727.1:0-20678 GCA_004026905.1 Hystrix cristata
AACCCCAAGGCGTGTGAGAGGTCCCCTATGCAGTTTGCACAGCTGCTTGGGTCCTGCTTTTCCTGAACAATGAAGAGAGAACAAAAGAGATACCTCTACCCAGCCACACTGTCCCTCCTTCCCTTAGATGGGACAGAGTGAGTCTAGTGGAAATGAATCTCAGACTTGGATCATTCTTTCCCATTCCTGCAATACTTCCCTCTTCTCTCCCATTCTTTGGGCTGTAGCATAAGAAAAGTTTCTTTAGGTTGATGCTAACAAAAATAAAAATGCAAGAGCTTATCTCTGTAAATAAATGTGTTTGCATTCATACACATTCATTCTGTAAGCAAACACTCAAACAGAAGAGTTAGGAAGTTTGACATCACCAGGAAGAAACATTCCAGAGAGCAATGACACCTTTTTCCAAAGGTTAGACATGCTGGCAGAGAAGCAGAGAAATCCTTACCTCATGGCTGCTGCGCTTTAGACCACGGTTCTGCAGTATCTCAGCAGGACGTCCTCAGAGATCTGGCCAGTCCGTCTTGTGAAGCTCCAGCCCAGGGCTATATAAGCAGCTAACGATGGAGGATGGGGGTGTGTCCTTGCAATCACACGTTAAAAACCAAAACTAGAAAGTGAAAGGAAAGCTGGCTAGGAAACTGAAATTTTTTTTTTTTTTTTTTGGTGCTGGGGATCAGACTCGGGTCCTTGTGCTTTCAAGGCAAGCACTTTAACCACTGAGCTAAATCCCCAGCCTTAGGAAACTGAAATTTAACCAGAGATGCCTTCTTTGCAGCCTTTGGAGAACTGGCTGGGAAACAGTGTTTTGATATGCAAATTCCTCTCTTCCAGAGTGGGGGAAACTGCAACTAGGAGATACTACTTAGTGTAGTGTGCCTTCAGCCTCACTACAGGGACCCTCATGTTGGGTCCCTGTTGCTAAATGTAATTGTTTTCTGTTAGTCGATTGCCGGTTTATTTCATAAACTAAAGTTATTGAACTTTCAGAGAGAAAAAAGAAAGCTTAAAACTTCCCTGCAGAGGGAAGAGGCTAAACCCTAAGACAGTGTCCTAACCGCTGAGCATGTGGGTGTGCTGTCCAAGTCCACCATGGTGGGGAGAGGGAGCCCTCTGTCGCTCCCACGTGCACCCTTATTCAAATTCTTCTGCACACTCAAGGGTAGTTCTTGAAGTTTGAGTTTAAACACATAACAGTACCCAGCTTGTAGAAGTGTGGCAATAAGAGGTGGTTATTATAAGTATTATCATTGCTTTTATTATTTTCAGTCATCAAATTTAAAGAAAATAGCTCCTTTAAATATGGTTACCTGCTGTGTCTTTTATAATAAGACCCTGAAGTAGAACAGCTGCCAGATTGTTTTCCCCTTAGAAACCCTCTTAACACATCGCCCGATCCAAACCATTTCTGCCCTTACCCTCCTACCCAGCTCCTTCTCCCACCTCTGCCCTCACCACTTCCATGAGCTCCCACAGGCACATCCTGCAGGAGTCAGACACTGTACACAAGTGAGAACTCCTGAAGCAATAAGGCAGGTCTAATTATATTTTTAGAAAATATGTTCTAGCTACAAGTGAATGCTAAATATAAGTGAATTAGGAAATCTCTCTTATTTTATTGCAGTGTCTTCAGAATTCTTGAAAAATACAAAAGAAAATAAAATAATAGCCTTTCTATTGCCAAAGCCATAGAAATCATGCAGAGTAGGGAATGAAGTGCTCCTTCTGTCACTGCTCTGAATTGCACTTGTCCTGGTTCCACGGGGCGCCAGCTCAGGATGGTCAGTCACTTGCCATCTGTCTTGGTGGCTCAGCCTCACAAGTGCTGATAGTATGAAAAAAATCGCGCGGATTAAGCCCATCTCAGTCCAGGGAAACAGTCTCTGGACTTGGGCATCTCGCTTCAGTATTAAGAAATTCTCAGGCAACTTCCCAGTGCGCTGGGCTCAGCCTGGGCTCTGGGACCCATGGTGTCCACTGGGAGTGTGAATCCATTTGATCGCATAACTGGAAACTCGGTGCCTGGTGTCATTTGTCTTTCTCCAAAGCCCAGATTCAGTGTCCGCATCACTCGAGGCCTTTCTTCCCCAGCAACACGGTTGTCAAGGAACTCCTCAGTCTCTTCATGTATAAGAAGGCATGAAAAAGGAGCGCAATTTGGAATGTTTCATTATTATTACTCAGACGGATGCTGAATCATTTCTGCCAAAATATCTCAAATATCCAATTGTAGTTTATTAAAGAAGATGTACCATCTGAAATCCTCCTATCTTTTCTAAAGCCGTTATTTTTAGTCTAAAATATGTTATTAGCTTGCTGAAAACCATGCACAATAGAGCTTAGTGACCTGGTTACCTACTGAAAAGCTAGTTTCTTTGCCTTTTTCCATCTTTTCGTTGGTTGTAGAGATTAATGGGTTTAATTTTGACAGATTAGTACATCCACATACTTAGATCATTTTCACTCCCCTATCACCCTCTTCTCCATCCCCTCCTAGTTTCATATTTTGTCAGGGGAACTGCAATACATACAGTGTATTTGTACTATACCCATCCTCCCACTATCCACCCTTACCTTCTGCCCCCTCCTCCTTACTCTTTTTCTCTTTTCTAATAATGATCTTCCTTCCACTTTCTCGTCATCTTTTTTAGATTCCACATATTAGGAAGAACACATGATATTTGTCTTTCTGAGCCTTCTTTATTTTGCTAAACATGATGATTGCCAGATCCATCCATTTCTATGGAAATGACAGATTTTGTTCTTCTTTATACCAGAATAACACTCCAACAGCACATTTTCTTTATCCATTCATTAGTTCGTGAACTGGCTCTGGGCTGGTTCTGTATCTTGGCTATTGTGGGACCCACGTGCTGCAATAAACACGGGGATACAAATATTCCCTAGAGTATGATGACTTTAATTGATTTGAGTATATCAAATCTAGTATAGCTGGATTAAACAGTAGTTCTTATTCTTAGTTTTTAAAAAACTTAAGTATATTGGTACACTGCTGTAACACCGTAATAAAGCTTTCTCCCACGGCGAGCGTCGTCAGCCTTTTCCCTTCTCCCTCCCTCCGCATAAACCTAACAACAAGCAAAAACACAAGCAACCCAATAAACCCCGGTAGGTAATCAACAGCTAATGAAGTTGACTAGATATTGCCCAAAAAGAGTCACAAAGGGTCACTAACCACATGAAAATATGCTTAGACTCTTGAGTCTTAAGTAGAAGGCTGGACCAGCCCACGGGCTGGCCTGCTCTCACCCCACTTGGTTGCGAGAGGGAGATGCCACCCAGATACAAAGAGCCAAATTTGAGTCTGACTGAATCCGCTTTATTAATAGCCGGCAATTGAGAGGGCACTCATGTGCAAAAAAAGGCTCTCGATGCCTTTCTGCAGTTTGACCAAAGCTTTTATACAGCAGGAAAGGTGGTTACTTTTTACAATTGGAATTCCTTTGAGCAATACAACAAGAATTGTTTATACCAGGTGTTGGCCTTCCTTTAAACTTATCTCTGTTTGTGTCTCTCTGCTTGAGTTTGGGAAGATGTGACTCCAAGGGGATTTTAATGATGCTAGGCACTAGGGGGAGGTAAAAGGGTCAGGGCCTTGGTGCTGGCTGGGAAAGGGAGAGTCCTGAGGGGAAGGTGCAGATAGGACAGTGTAACATTCTTCCTGCAATCTTGCAGATGTTTTGGTTACAATAAACAAAAGGCACACAGTCGGGGTTGTAAAGCTAGGCTGACCTGGAATTTCCTATGCTCGAGTTTGGAAGAAAAAAATGAAGTGGGCTTGTTCCTCACTTGTCTTGGGCTGAATTAGAGCTGAATTAGGATGTCATTTCAAGTCATTAGAAAAAGAGAAATGAAAACAATTCTGAGATACCACTCTCACCCACTAAACTGGCTGCAATAAGGAAACACAGGAAACCCATGACCGAAACAGTGTTGCAAGTTTGTGGAGGAAGTGAAACAGTTACATGTTGTGGTGGGAATATACAATAGCAGAGCTATTTAGAAACAGTCTGATGGTCCTGCAATAAAGTAGAATCACCATATGAACCAGGCCTGTGTCTATTATCCTGGGTAAATTTCACACTTGGAGACATGCTCAAAATAACTGAAAGCAGGTACTCAAAAAAGCACTAGTGTATTCACTGGAGCACTATTCACGAGCCAAAATGTGGACAATAGACAAATGTTCAGCACTGACTGGACAAACAAATGGAGCACACCCCCTACATGAAATATTGTTCAGCCATGAAAAATAATGAAGCACTCATACATGCTGCAAGACAGACAAACCTCAAAAACTTTATGGTAAGTAAAAGAAGCTAGCATAAAAGGATACTGTTGGGCTCTTTTCTCCTTGTTTGGTTTTGAGGTCACTCCCATGAGAACACTCTAACCCTCCCGTGATGGGTCTTCAGATGCTTGCTCATGGACGTTTAGAATGGAACATTTCTGTGTCCTGATGGACAGGCACATGTCCAAGTGTCCCAACCGTGACCAAGAGTCCCAGACGATACTGAAACCCTGCTGCACATCCTAGAGTAAAGGTGGTTATAAGAGAAAAATAAAAGAAACCAAAGGCAACCCAAATAAATGATTAATCCAAATCAATCAAGTGCCTGGAAATTTGTCCTACTTTGAATCTCTTCTCATACCAGTGACTACCCCCAAATGACCTGCAGTAGGTCCGAATGGCCACAGACACCTGCTCACCCCAACCTAAAAGCAGCAACATAAAAGAAGGTCTAAATGGTGGAAACAGTAAATCCCTGGAGTGCACTTTCCAGCAGGAAACAAGTGGAGCCCACTAGCTCCCCAACCTTTTTTCTTCTACCACTGGAGAAGAGGGAGAATTCCTGGAAGTGAAAGTGTTCCCAGAAGCTACTGCAGTGTCTCTGGAGTCCTGACCATGATTTCAGCTGGCGACGGGCTGCCAGTCCCTTTTCCCAGGTGTCTGCTGGGATGCATGTCTCTCGGTGTCTGAGACTTACCTCCTGGCTGGCGACTCCAAAACTGCTACCTGACACTTAGGTTGAAGCACTCATTTGCTTAGGTTCATTTGCTTGCCACTGACCACATCAAAGGAGACTGTTTATTTTGGTGAAAAGGAAAAAGGATTTAGTCAAAGCTAACTCTGAGGAAGGAGGGATCCATTTGCCTCAAATCATCATCTCGCCACGTGCTGATGTGATAGGGTCTTTTATAGAAAGGAACAGTGAGGACAGAGAATATAATGAAAGAGTAGATTATGTTCAGGCTTGTGTCTTTCCAGGCCTCTCCCTCCCTTACCCAAGAAAATGAAACTGTACTTGACATCCTGGTGCCAACATCTACATATTCTATCCATTCATCTGGGCTGAGAGGTAGGGGGCAGATGTCTATGCCCTCAGGTTTTGGAAGTTGGGAGAAGCCACTTGTCTCTAAAGAAAAAAAAAAAAAAACCCTGACTTTTAAAATTCTATTTTGTGGTGCTGGTTATGCTACCATAGCCAAGCTGTTTGTACTGGCAAACCCCTAATGACTCTAATCTACTCCTCTCTAGTTTTTTCACACCACAGAACCTACTCTCTAGGGAGCTCAGCCTGGAAACTAGGTACGTGCATATGTGTCAGTGAGGTGAGCTACGTGGACCTTTAGCCAGAGGGTGAGCAACAGGAGAGAAAGTCGCCCCTGTGACAAGCCAATACCGGGGTCCAAGATATCAGTTGAATTCCTAAAGAGAGTTCTAATTGGTGAATTTAGAGCAAGTTGGCTGAAGTTTCTCCAGATTACAGAGCAGCGAGAGGTGGTTGCTGTGGCATGTCTGCCCAGTCTGCAGTGAGGCTCGTCTACTGGGCAGTGCATCAGCTGTCCTTGGGGAAGGTGGTCACTAGATCAGTCACACTGAGGAACTGGGAGGAGGTGGGGAATTGGAAGCTATGTCAAGGGAGACAGGCTGCTTCTTGTAAGAAAGAGGCCATCTCAGACTCAAAACCATGTTGAAGCATGTGAAATGATAAGTTCACACCAGCTGTGTTGTATGTTTCCACTCATATGAAATATCCTCAGTAGTTTAGACCAGTGATGGCGAATCTTTTAGAGCTTTCGGTGATACAAACAGCCTGCTGTGGCACATGTGCCGTAGGTTCGCCTCCACTGGGTTAGAGCCAAAGACACACAAAGCAGATGAATGGCTTCTGGGGCAGGGGCGGGGTGGTGGGGCATGGGGAGGACTGTGCAGGGGAAGACAAACATATAGGGTCTCTCCAGACAGTGGTTAAATGTCCTCCAACTGGATAGCGGTGATGCTTGCAAAACATAGTGAATGTGCTAAATCTCACTAAACTGTACATTAAAAATGTACAATGATCCATTCTACCTTATATGTACTTTATTACAACAAAAAGACATAGTACTAACATGAACAGAAATTTTACTAATTATATCTACATATATTATACTAATGTACTATACTATAGCATATTGTAAATATATAATTAGTATATATATTACATATAGAGAGAAATGTGTATATATACTTCTCTAAGATATGTTGAAATAAACATACAACCATTAAAATGAAAATCAAATTAATATACCACCTGAAACACTATAAGGAATTCCCACTGTACACTTTGGGAAAATTTGTTTTAACTGCTTATAAATGCTCTTATTTATATTTCAGCTCTCTCATTTATTTTCTGGGTGATTTTATCATTTATCAATCTAAGATTCCTTTTTCTAATATCAGTCTCATTGGTTTATAATAATGCCTCATTGGTTTCTTTTTAGGACTAAATGTAATAATTCATTTAGTAGTTTTAGAAACCATGCTAACACTTATGCAGAATATGACGTTATTATTACAACATTTATTTTTCTTATTATTATCATTCCAATAATTTAGTTATCAGTGAAAACTCTGTATTTGGAAAAAGGTTCTTCAAAGGCCTACAATTGTGCATTCTCCGTCATTCTGTTCCTCCCAAATTTTACCAGGTGGGACACTGTGTGGATATTTATAAACCAACATCAACTAATATTCTAAATATGCTGGTATCAGAACCTATTTGACTCAAGATTATGTTTGGCTGACATTCAACTTTCCACTGTAGATATTTTAGTAAGGATGCTGTGGATGCGCCTGGGTACAGGACTACAGCAGAACCCACGGGCAAGAAAATGGCAAGACGTTGGTTTGGGGTTGGCTTCCCTTAGGAAATAATCTGCTAAAATCTAGTCAGACTTTATCAGACTCCAGGAGTGAGAAACTGAGACTAGAGGCTGACAGAGGCCACGAGCTTCTCTCATGTCTACCATATATAACCATATATGATCTGAGAGGCCCCAAGGGCGGCTCACACAGCTGTGCGGGTTGGGCTCTTCCTCCAAGATGAGGAGGGACCAGAGCCGTGTCCCTACGCAGACAGAGTATCCCTCCCTTCTTTACATGGAGCAGAGTGAATTTGCTGGAAAAGAATCTCAGGGATCATTTTCTCCTTTCCTGCTATACTGATTTCCCGCTCCTAAACCCTTCTTTTGGCTGTAACATAAAAGACATTTCTTTAGAATAATGGTAAAAAAATTACAACATCGACATTAATAAAATAGCTAGATCACTGGAGACCTGCCCTTGAAAGTGACATAGGGACCTTAGCCACTTTCTCTCTCGGTGTGTTTACAATTGTAACACAATATTAAAACAGGAAAAGAGTTGATATTATGTGTCTATTCTAACTAGAAGTGTCATGAGCTCATATTACAAATTCAGGTACACAGGATTGCTACTTAACCTATTCTCTCTTACATTCCCATCTCTTCTTTCAAGTTGCACACCCCTTTTCTAAGTGATACCAATTTCATTACTCATGTTATCTATTCTAAAATAAACTGACAATTTCAGAATAACAAAACCAACAAATCACCTCCAAATGATTGATGAATGGAGTTGAGGACTATTTCACATGTTCTTATTACACATAAGATACAGCCTATTTATTGTGTAGAATTAAAGTGCATTAAAAAGTAAGTCACTTACAGGAAAATGGAAGCACCTTGCGATCATAAAATTAAGTGAAATAAATCTGGCACACAAAGTTAAATATCACATGGTTTCTCTTATATAAGAAACCGAAATAGTAAATAAAGAACGAGATAAAAGATGATAGGAAGTAGGGAGATAGATCTTTCTTAAAGGGAAAGGGGACCAAGAGACGGAGGGATGGGAGAGGGAAGGGAGAGAAATAGGATGAAAAAGGAATGTAGATGAGTTATGTACAGCTACCGACTCCGCACAAGAAATGTGAATATTATATACTACAAACATGTACTAATAAAAAAATAAAAAAGGGCCTGTAAAAGTAAATAAATGAAAATTTTAAATCCTATAAAAATCCCTGGGTATCTTTCCTTTATCTGTGGTTTTAATCTCCATCCTATGTATATTCTGGATCATTTGTCTACATCTGCTTAATGTTTTTTTCTGGATATTAGTATTTACCTTTTTAAACCAAGTATTGTACTGTGTACCTTGTCAAACAGATAGAAAGTTTCAGAGAATTTTACAATGAAAACTCATATACATAGATCCTATACTTTACACTTTATTATGTTTACCTCATCACATATATATTTATCCACTCCTTATCCAGCTCCTTATCCATCCATCAGTTTATCTTTTTTGTTATATGAAGAGCAATCAGTACTATTAACTAATAAAATATCTAACTATTTATATGTGGATTTTTTACAAATATGAAATGGTAAAATGTTGACATGGTTCCAAAACCAGATACGGAACACTCTAGGTTTGATTTTTGTCCTCCTATCTTTACCTCTGCTGTGTTCAGAGGTAAACACCACCACATTTCATTTATTTTGCAATGGATTTTGTTTTACTACATGCAGATAGTCACACATTCTTCTATACTCCCAGTTTTCCTCTGGTTTTCACTGCCCCATAATGTGGGAGATCCTGACGAGAACAGAATTTAAAAGATGTTTATCCAACAAACCCATGATGGCTTTTTGAATCTCGTATGTGTGTAAGAATTGATGTTACTCGTAGGTTATTTTAGGACTTATGCTCCCCCAAGTACAACCACACCCACATGTGCATGCATGCATGTATATACACATATACACACCATTGCACAAACACAAAAACACATCTACGCAGCCTCGGTCACTAAGAACACAGATTTTGGTTTCAGTATCTAGAGTGTTGGGAATGGTTCAATGTCAATGAGGAAATCAGGTGAAATAAAACCCAACTGCCAACTAATGAGTAACTTTATTACGTTTGTGGTGAATTCAGCCAAGAGGATCTTTCTTATGCTTTCGTTATTAGTGCATTAATATTTACAAAATATTGGGTTTCAATGTGGAAATATCCACCCCCATTACCTTCCCTTAGATCCCTCTGCCAAGAGGGTTTTAAGTCCCCCATTATTTTTTTGCCAAGACAAGACAGTACCTAAGAAAGAACAGCTATCACTTTAGCAACAACCACAGGACTGCGCTAAAGCGAAAGCTGTCTAGAGTGACAACCAGAATCACATTGTACTATGTTTTCAAAGGAGCAGAGATAAATCCTTAGATTTCTAGAGTAGATTTAGTTGAGGAATTGGGGCAGCCACAGGTAAGGAATTCCAGGAAAGGCCTGGTGAAAGGAAGAATCACACTTTGGGACAGAGAAAGGACAATATTCCTGCCCCCGTAGGTTCCTCTGGTTGAATTTAATAAATCAGTTTCTGGTTTGACATCAATAAAGGTGAAAAGGGTGTCACTGCGTGTGTTCCCCAAGTGACCTGAGAATGACACAGCCAAGCCCAGCCCCACCTCTACTCCTTACCATTGATCAATCCCAGATCTCAGGAATCAGGGTGTTGTGAGTCATCCTTCTTTTCTTGGTGCTGGGGATTGAACTCAGGACCTTGGACTTACAAGGCAAGCACTCTAACCACTGAGCTAAGTGAGTCAACTTTCTAATGTCATGACCTGTAGAAGTAAAAACTTCCTCAGTGTGTGCATGTTTTTTTAAAGATTTGGTGGTGTGTATAATTGGATGGCTTCTTTTGACTGAATGTTCTCAGAGTTGGGTAAGTAGACACTGCAATTTTCCTATGTCCACACAAACATAGCATACATACCATTGTGAATGTCACCAGCAAAATATACTCAAAGGATTTGTGATCTTAGCAAATGTAATTAATATTTTTGGTTGGAAGACAAAGGTAATTCTATCACACACAAACCACTAAGCACCTAAAAACTGTATGAATCTATGTCATTTTCAGCTTTCACATCCCAAAAGCACTTTTTTTTCCTTCCTCTTTCTTTCCCTAATACATCAAAAGTCTCCTATGCTGTAAATAAATGTTCAGCAGTGTGTTTGGATCATATAGCTTCTTTGTGTTTATTAGCAGCTAGATACATGTAAAGAAAAAGTGGAACTGATTACAAGGTTGTGGACTGGACTCACTGACCAGCAGTTCTTGTCTACAGTAAGGCCTGGAGAAATGGAACTCCAAGTTTGAATTCTGTAGGAAACTCTTGAATTCGCATCCTTTATCTAATCATTTATCTTTGGTCATTTGTTTTGCTCTTAAATCTCATTGTAGCTCAGAGCTTTTGGCCACATGAAAAAGAACCCTTCACTGTGGAAGTCTGTTCTGGACACCAGGATTTGGAGCATGGAGGCTGTTCATTCCAAAGGCACAATCGTAAGGAAAATTGCTCTTGTTAGTCCAGGAAGTGAGAGGTGCCCCAAACACCATGAATCATCCTTGGTCAACTAATGCAAGAGAATCGGTGCAAGAGTAAAGCTCCTGTCATAGACACACGACACCCACAAAGCAGAAAGAAGGTGGGACCAGGCAGGCAGCAGAGGCTGGGTTGTGCCCAACTATTTCATGTTTTATGAGGTTATGGCTATATTCAGTGATGAGCACATGAAACTGGTACTGGTGAGTTGCCCTTTAAAACACAAGATTCATTCGTTCAGTGAGCCTCAGAGCCCTCTCATAGCACAGCAGGGCCTCACTCATATTCCCTTTCAATTTGTGGGCCAGCCCAAGGAGGCTGAAGCTTTCCACCATGCGAGCATTCTGTTGCACACGTCTTTGGGCCAATTTCTCCAGAGCATAGAGAAGTTTTTCTGTGGCATAAGACATTTCTTCTATTCTTAGACCTTTTACATAATGAGTGATTGCCTTATTGTCAGATTTCCTGTGAAATTCTTGGAAACGGCTGTAGTGGAAATGATTCTCTTGCTGTATGTGATTTTCGATGTTCTTTAAGCATAACACTTTTTGAAAATTTTCTTCTGCCTTTCCTAATTGGCCTATTTCTGTGTGCATTTCAGCTAGATTAACATAAGCCATGTCATACGTGGGCTTTAGTTTTAAAGTGTTTTGAAATTCAAGTATAGCCAATCGAGGCAGTCTGTCCACATTTCTCTATCCTGGCCTCTTGGCTGCATATTTGTAGCCCTCTTTACTTGGATCATTTGTGTCTTGTAGCACATCCCGATCTGGTGATGCAAAAAGGTAGAGCTGGGTGTTGCATGCAAGGCCTTTTCCAAGAGCAGAAGAGCTTTTTCTACACAGCCTTTTCTTACGTAAAACTTGCCTGCATATCAGAAGACATAGTGGAAGGACCTGCTGCTCGGGGCTTCTTCAATGTACCTTTCTCCTTCAGCTTCTTCTCCTATATCCTGAAGCTTTAGGGGAAGGATGACCTTGAGATATGCGTCATCTGGGTTTAGCCTCGTGGCCTTCCTCAAGGAGGCTGGAGAAATTATATTCCTATTATTACAATCCAGGCGATAGGCAATGATGGCATACTCAGTGTTGAATTCAGGGTTTTCAGGTTCTGCTTCCAGAGCCTTTGCAAAACAGGCCTTGGCCCGCTTATCGTTCATTTTCCCACACTTCAGCAAGGCCCATCCTTCCTCACAGTCCATCTTGGGACACTCCATCCTAAAACGTGAGGGACCTTCAAACTGCTTGCAAGTGTTCTCCACCTTGCGCCGGTACATCTTGGCATCTGCCAACCTGCCCATGTGATAACACACCCAGGCATAGTTGCCCCAGGTCACCAGGCTCCTCTTGTCTGACTGGTCAGCGTGCTCTCTCTGGATCAAGTCTTCAGCTTCTTTCAGACTCTGCAGGGCTCGGTCACTCTGGCCTCTCCGGTGTCTCACGTAGGCCAGGAGGTTGTGAATTCCCACATTGAACTTGGTGTCGAGGAAGCCAGTCTCTTCCAAGACCTTGTTTTCTAAATCAGGCATTTCAATATCTTCAACGATCAGCTTCCATGTAAAGTGACATCTCAACTGTACCTTCTATTGGATTTCCATCAGATTCCTTGCTGTAAAAGACCAAAATTACTGCTACTTTTTAGACTATAATATACTGGAAAAAATGACAACATTTTAAACTATCAAATATTTTTCCTCCCTCTATCACTGCCTCTTTGGGCTCTATGGTTCTGTCTAGTAGCAGACAGTGTGTTGACATAAAAACCCTGAGGAAATATTAATATCTCAGTGGTGCCAGTAATAAGTTAAATGAGTCTAAAAGTCAATTCAAAAGCATTCCTCTAAGATCAATTAATTTGAGCACCACTTTCAACTCTGTGAGTCTCTTCTCCCCTTCTGCTTCCTTCCAACACTGTGTTATATTGCTAATGCTGTCAGAAGAAATGTAGAGTGAGAATTTATAGAAGTGTAGATTCTTTATTTATCTTTTCCACATTCCCAACCTGGAAGCATGTTTTGATTTCCAGCTTTCCAGGAAGGGATCTAAATTAAATATAAAAGCCAGATTTGGTGGAAAATGATGAGTTTCCTGAATGTTTAAACTAGTTTGCAGCATGTGGTAGGCCATCCTATTCTTATGCCTGTGTGAATTTACCCAGCTAATTCCAAACAGAGTGGTTAAGCATTGGGCAGGGCCACCTCACAGTGGCAGAATTCACTGTGTAGGGTCAGAAGTAGCAAGACCAGTGAACAAAGCATGAAGTCAGTTGTAAGTCCCACTGCTGTAATTCGGGGACCCGAGGTCAGGCAATGCTGTAGCTCAGTGCAGGACAGGTACTCAAAATCCTAACACTTACTTTAATTGTTCCCTGCTATCCAAAGGGAAAAGACAATAAGGGGTCAATGTGAACAAAAGTTTTCTTTCCAATATTTCTCACTCCTATGAAATGGAGATGAAGTCCTATTCCTTTTTGAAGAGGAACATGAGGGAAGGAAAGGAAATTTGTCTTTCTTTATTAGTTGAAAACAGTGGTCCTTACATTTCCTGTTGATATTGTCTCACATTCTACCAGGTAGGCCCAAAGGAAGATCCCAGAGGGAACTCAGGAGATTTTCTTTAACCCTGTGTATAGCAATGTATAGAAAAAACAATATTTACATAAATCCTACCATCCTGATTCACAATATATAGCCATGTTTTGATCACACAAAAATAGACTATGGAACATTCTCTTTGGAAAATGAAGGAAAAGATAAAAATGCATGAAATGACGCATCCTACTTCCAAGGCGGGCGGAGCATGCTCGGGCTCACTGCAGCCTTTGTGACAACCTAACAGCTCAGTAGAGTCCTCGTTTTCTGCAAGGCATCGACTTCAAAAACTCAGCAGAGTACTGTTGTCAGAGTCTCCTCGAGTACGTTCTGCTCACGCTCCCAAGACATTCTTCCAGGTCTGAGCGGGCGGAGGATGATGGCCCAGACACTGGGACCATTCTTGCTTTCAGGCAGACCATGTGCTGGACTGCTGAGGTGAGAGTGAGGGACTCGCCTTTTCATCCCCCGTGGTAGCTCGGAAATATTACCCAAGGAAACTTGCGTGCCTGTGTGTGCGTGTTAGGGTGGGGGGAGATGAGGTCAGAAGTAAATAAAATTATTATCGGGCCTGTGAGCGCTCCCTGAAAGGAATGAACACCCCTATAGCAATGGAATTGGGTAGAGATTTTGACCCGAATGCTCTCCTCCTGCTCACGGCCGTCTGTGGTAGGAGGACAGACCCTGCCTGGGGAAAATCCTCCACACAGACGACTGTTACTCTAGAGCTGCTAGAACATTTGGGGATGAACTCTTCCAAGCTTTCTAAATATGTAACCCCATCTCAGGCGTCTCAGGGTTGTCCCAGGTAGCACCTTTGTACTGGAAAATGACCCTTCTAGATGTACATTCCAGCCATGGATAGGAGAAAAGTATCCCAGAGTTCCATCTTTGTGAAGACTGTAGAGCTTTAAGACTCCAAATTGAACAACTGCACAGGGCTGTTCTGTCAAGCTGCTGGAAGAGACCCGCTATTCTTTCTCATGAGTAGGTTTTTTTTTTTTTTTTTTAATCAACATGTTCTTCTTTTACCTTGCTTTTGGCTGGGCCCTGGGAAGACTGGGGTAGCATGTCATCGAGATGTTCACACTCTACAATAGGAAGGCTGAGAACCTCACGTTGTCCTGTTATCTGGGAAGGACACAGAGTCCTGCTGTTAGTGGTATTTATTAGTATCAGTTAGGAGCATGTGCAGCTGTGTGATGACCTAATTCCTCTGTATGTGTGGCAGATGGGGACTTCTTACCCTAAATTATGGTGACAGTTCCCTGGAACCTTCTCCCTTAGCAGGCATGGAAGGAGCTCACTCTGACTCTCTCCCTGAACCACTGGTACCAGGAGTGTGTTGATGTGGGCATCATTTAGTCTGGAATAGTCCAGAGCTCCCATAAGACAGCTCAGGGTGAGGCTGGGAGAGGGGGGTCTGGAAACATAAGCACATTGTGAAACTGCTCAGGTAGCTTAGCTATCAAGACTAGGGGAGAGGAAGGGCTTGCTTCCCATCAGTGCCACATACACCAGCACAGGTGATGTCATTTTGACCAAGAGTTTGCAATTTCTTCTCAAGACAGGCACGGATATTTACTGGAGAATGGATCCTTGCAGAGGGACCCCTTTTCCTCTCAGCTCTTTCTCCCTTTCTAATTACAACATCAGCTAGGATCAGATAGCAGGTCAGAACACTTTGGAGCAGAAAATATGTTCTGAAGTTCCTCAGTTCTAACCAAACCAGTAAAGAAAGGAATATATATTTTCTGGAAAAGTACGTCACAATCCCTGTAAGACTTTTAATTTTCTAATGTCTACTTGAGTTTTTTTTTTTTTAATGTTAGCCTGCTGTATTAATGCTAATAGAAGAGTCAATGTACAGATTGCTGGGGCAACTTGGAGTTTCTAAGTCAGCAGGTCTAGCTGGGGCCTGGGAATTTGCATTTCCAGCAAGTTTCTAGCTGACGCTGATGTTAAAGGATCTTATTTTGAGAACAGTTAATCTAGCGAAAAACCAATTGCTTAGTAATCCCAAATTCATAATTTCACAACTCTGACTTGTATTATAACAACAACAACAACAATGAAATGGCCATTGTTGAAAATAGCTTCTTCTTCCCATCTGGATTTAATCAAATTATCAAATAAAAAATTACCTCCTGATTGTCTCAAGATGCATCCTTTTACCTAGAGATCTCTCAAGCTTATCATTCTTTATGGCAGAGTAGTACTCCATTGTATAAAAAATCACATTTTCTTTATCCCATCTTGAGACCGTACTCCTAAGTGAAATAAATCAGACACACATGTTTAAATACCGCATTGCTTCTCTGGCATGAGAAACTGAAAGTGTAAATAAAGACTAAAATTAAAAAAAAAATCACTTCCTCTCTTTCCCACATGAAAGCCTGAGAGAATCCAAAATGTTCTTTCTCTGGCTGGTCCGCATACCAGTCTCCCCTCCGGGCTCAGGCCTCTGTGCTCTGGGGAATGGTACGTAAGTGTGCCCTGTGAAATCGTCGCTACAGTAGAAAGCGTAAGTCAGATGGCATCTCATTTGGAATGAAGTATTTCTCATTCATTCCACATGAGCACTACTGCTGTCATTAAGCAAGCTGCCCTAACTGAGCAAGCTCTATAAGAGGTTGGTCGGGAAACTGGCCTGTGTGTGCACATTCTCATCTGCCCCTTTGGACCCACTTTCCTCCATTCTTCATCATGCCCTGTCCATGGGGAAGCTGAGCTCATGGGCTTCTTTAATGGGATCTCTTTGCTTCTTTTAAAACTTTCTTTTGGATTTGGCAACTGTGAATCTCCACTCAGAAATTAAGATGAAAGAAGAGGTGGAGGTGCAAGTGCTAGGAGTCTTTACTAAGCCCCAGCTGTGCTGGGCTTTCAGCTGCGAGCAGTTGAGCTTTCCACCAAGGGCCGCTCGAGGAGCCTCCCCTACAGCTACAGGTAAGGGCCTGTCCAGGTCTGAGGACTGCTCGCTTCCTGGTGTCCCTGGAGGCCTAGTCTTGTTTTGTCACTGATATTGTTTCGCAATATGTGTTTTGCAGTATGTGTTTCCTAATAGGCAAACGTGTTACCGCTTTACTTAGCAGCCCCACCTCCAGGGAGTACCTTCTCCTGTTGATTTCCTTGAACTTTGCATATACCACCCTTAATAGCCCCCGTATTAAACTGTCTTCACTCACCAGCTTGAGGGGACCTATCAGCATCAGAACCATGAATAAGACAGGCCCTTTAGGAGAAGACCTGCCTGAGAACTGGTGTTTAGGGGAAATTTTGGAATTGTAAAGTACACAGAAATAAGGTTAGCCAGCCAGGGAAAGCCTTTACCTCATGGTGCCAAGAGACCGCAGGTAATGCCTTCAGTGGGGGTGGGAGGCCACTTCAAATTTTGTCCACGGAGTTCTACTGCTTCTGAGGTAAGTGTGGCGCTTGTACATGGGAAGGATTGCAGACAACTTTTCATGTCCTCAATGTCTAATAAAATTGGCAAGTTTCCATCTTGGTGAAAATGAACCAGAGAGGATTGTCTCTGCTTTGATTATAAACACAAGCTCAGTTTTGGCAGCCAAGAGGTTGCTTTTTGAGAAATGTTTTGATATGCAAATTCCCTGCTGGGGTCCTTGTAGCTATTGAGAGAGGTTAACTGGATCTTATGATGATATCCAATGTGTAGGGTAGCCCAGTAGAAAATAACGATGTATATTTTCACGGAACCTGTCAGATTCCGTTGTCATTTGTTATTATCACATTTTCCTGGGACATCTGCAGTGGTACCTCCTTAAATCAGGGGCAGAGGTTTATGCATAGAGGAACAGTAGAGAAAGCCGTTGTCAATTTGTGGAAGAATAAAGTGGCGATTGTTCTTTGTCTTCTGTGAGGCTGTTGCCTCTGGATTTGAGATATTGACCTATAAGAAAAATCTCATATTGTTTGTATCCTCCAGCAGAATTTGTATTATTGTCAATTCACACCATAGTGATGGCTTTATCAGCAGTTCAAACAACTCTGTTCCAACTGGTTAGTAGAGAAATTTGTACACATTGTCATAGTCTGTGATGGGGGTTCTGGAAACAGTACACTGTGAAGTATGGATGGTAACAACCAAATCAAAATTCACCTAATTTTTCTGGGTTTTTTTCTTATTTCTTGTCTCTAGTATTTTTCATATCACTTATTACAAAGCAACCACCATGGAGTCAATCAGACAACATTCACATGTTTAATAAAAATTTTCCACAAGGTCAAATTTAGTGTAATTGCCAGGTGTGCATGCAATTAGCAGGAAAAAAGGAAAATTTGAAAAACTGCTCTTCTGAAATCCTCCTATGAAACGTTACTAAGTCATCCGGTAAGTTCCTGTATCTTGGTTATGCAAAGGGTATACCAAGATAAACAAAAGGGCAAAAACTGGGTGTAGCTTCCCTTTGAGCATTTCAAGATAAGGTTATTAGCTTGTTTGTAGTGTACTCACAATTACTAAGTAAAATGGTAGCCTGGCTGTAGTGTTCTTTTCATTGTCCTGGACCCTTAAGTGAACTATATTTCCCAGGTTCCCTTGTTGTAAGATACGGTTATGAACCTGAGTTTTGGATAACAGACAATAGGCAAACATCATTGTGTCATTTCTCAATCCAGGCCAATATACACACATGCTCTTTCTTCTTTCATAGAAACACCAGGAAGTAAACTATTAAAGATGGTGGAGTCAAATGATGGAAGGAAACTTAGTCCCTGAATCATTGGATAGCCATCTGTCAATCAGGACTATGAGAAGTAAATTCGTATGTTGTTGCCCGAGTCATATTTCAGCATTTTTCTGGGATAACAGCAAGTATTACTATAACTCACAACAGTTGATATTACCATAACTAATAGAGATGATTATAAAAATTAAAAGTGAAATGCATGTATTCCTCATAATCCCATATATCATGACCTGTTCATGTAGGCATTTAATTGGGCTACATAGTACTTTAGTTTTTTTAATTGTGAAAAGAGAGAACTGCTAAGCCACTAAGAGAAAGAGACTTGTCAGAAATGTTTTCTATGAGCTTTTAGTCCTTATATGCTGAAATGCTCAGTGTTTTTTCTGATGACGGTGAACTGACAGCTCTGTCTTGGATCTCTGGCTGGTCTTGATTCACTCTCATGGGTGGTGGAGGACGGCAGTGACTCTTCACTGTCAACGCTGGGCGTCTTCAGTGTCAGCCCTCTCCAAGCAAGTACTGCCAGAAACAACCTGTGGTTGGACAAATTGGGCTTATTACTCTTGGCCACTGTGAAAGAGGGCATACCCTGGGGGAACAATGAAGCCTCTCAATCAGAATATTTTTCAAATTTGAGCTTATGTTGAGAGATTATGAAGTTTCACAGAAGCGAGGCTTTGCTTGAGAGCAGATGTTTTCAGGAAGCAGAAATGATTCTATGATTGGGGATCTTAAATCATATCTAGAAAGAAAGAAGACTAGACCAGGGCCAAAGATGTAATTTGAAAAGAAGCCTGCCACTCATATTAGCCATGTTAGGAGGTTGTTTGGTTATTTGTCTCACTGGATCTTACAATGATACTCAATGTTGGGACAAGCCCAGTAGAAAATAGGGATGTATATTTTCATAGAACTTGTCAGATTCTGTTGTTATTTGTTACTACCACATTTTCATGGGACATCTGCAGGAAATAAGGGGCAGAAGTTTATACCGAGAGGAATATTATAGAAAGCTATTGTCAAACTGTGGAAGAGTGAAGTGGTAGACTGTTCGTTGTCTTCTGCGAGGCTGTTGCCAGTGAAACAAACTTCATGCTTTGTTCTGTGTTCAGACATGATTACAGAGTGGTCTTGTGTTTGCCTCGATCTATCATGGTCACAGGGAGGCTTGTCTGAGGTTCATGTTCTATAAAATTGTTCTATGAAATGTGCTACGGGAGAGCACCAGGCCAGCTTCACAGATCGCCAGCACTGCTCTTCTCCTTCTTGTCAGGGAACTTCTGTATTAGATAACACAGAAATTACCAGACAGGCAGAGGGGTATCTTGGCCTCTCCAAAGCCAAAAATGAATTAATCAGAAAATGAATATCAAGCAGGATTTTCTGCACTTGCATTTCAAATTTGCAGATCTCATGGGGGAAAAAAGTATGCTTAAGAAGGGGTATCATAAAAAATTTCTGTGCAAATTAAAAGCCTTTTTCCGTGTCTCCTTCAAGGATGAATTTAAGCACCTTGAAATATACCACATCTGCCCATTAGAATCAGACAAATTCCCAACTGGAATTCTTGACAGCATAGAAGGATGTCTGGATCCATGTGTCCCTCAATCCACTAAACTGCAAGTGTACCTGAATAATAAGAACCCGAAGCCCACTCCCTGAGTGCACTCTAATTATAGTGGTAGGTAATAAAATTCTCAAAGCATGATGAAAGTACAGAAATAGAAAGTAGGATCCCTCAGAGAACAAAGGAAAGGGAACTGTGCCCAGACAGGCCTCTGTGGAAGCCTAAGTTTGCTTAAAAGGAAGAGTGATTGTTGGGCAAACTATAAGCTGAGAGTACTTTTCCACTGCAAGTTTTTCAAGTGAAAACTAAGGTTGGTCCCTCATGTAATGTCTCAGTGCATGAGTCTGCTGTTTGGAGCTTCAAGCCAGAGCAATCTAGATATTGCCACTTGAGGGTCCAGGCAAGAAGCCCTGGCAGGGTGTTGGCAACCTTCTTCTTCCAGTTCTCCATCAGATGGGGGCTTCTAATAGAACAATTGAGTTTTTAGATGCACATATTTTCTGCCAGGCACTAGCTTTAACTGAAAGAAAGGGAAGGAAACACAAGCAAATAATAACATATATGTTAGGAGATCTGTGTATACTGAAAGCAGTATAATGGGAATTTTTGTTCACAAAATTATTGCTGAGTAATAGAGTGTCAGGAAAACAGAACAAGTGTTTATCATATGAGCACTATGAATTTGACAGCAGTGAGGGTTTAGGGGGTGCTGGCCCAGCTGATTAGATATTCAGAATCTTGCCCAGTGTGTCCTTGACATAAATAGACCCACGAAAACAGGACAAAGTACTATCAGGGAGAAGAAATACATAAAACATTTAAGAGAGAGTGTGTGTGTGTGTGTGTGTGTGTGTGTGTGTGTGTATGCACATGCTTTCAGAACCAGGGACACTAGAGAAGGAGACTTCTTTTTTTAAGGACAGGATTTCTACTTGTTGAAATGAAATTTAAGCACTAAACGATGTATCCATTATCAGAAATCCTGAACGATGTGGGTCAGCGTTCCTGTGTCACTAAACTCATGACTGCCATCTGTTCCTCAGCTGTTTGG
>PVJO010026728.1:0-20671 GCA_004026905.1 Hystrix cristata
CACATAATTGGTCCCCGCGTTTATTCAAACTCGAGCAGCCCTTCCTGGCGGGCTTCTTTTGGCGGGCTTGTATAACTGCCTGGCGGGCTTCTTTCTGGAACAAAGAACTTCCTGGCACAGGGTCATAAAAAGACAGACACACGTGACCACATCCTGGAGCTTTTGCAGACACAAGTGACCGCATAAAGAACTTCACATTCTGTACAAGTTTATCAGTGTGTTGTGCCTTTTCACTTTGTGTATCTCAGAATATAACTTTGTTGTAATCCTATGCTGGCATAACTATCCATAAATAGTTTTTTAATGGATAAATTATTATTTAGTCTGATTTGTCCAAAGTAGGTGTTCCTTATTTTAAGGAAAATAAAAATATAATATTTTAAATTTGAGGGTAGACTGAATGCTCACTTGTTTTTCCTAATGGAGAACCTTGCCTGTCCATTATATTTATCTGGATTATTAGTTCATTGCCCTAACAATTAGTTGTTAGCATATTTTGTCATTTTGAATATGTATAAATGAATGTAATTAGAATGTGCACATGCACATATTTTCAGCATTGTGTTGTATGTGGTATGTGTGAAAATCTGTAATGTGTAGGCCCAAAATCTATTAGCTGTTTTGGGAGCTGTGTTTGTGTAGTTATACTTCTTAGGCTTAAATAAGATGGTTATGTTTTTGATTGAGGTGAAGAAAAAAGTATTGGTTAGTGATGGTGGACCCACAATTGTTTTGGTGGACTTTGAGTCTTTATTGCTTAATAATTAGATTTTTTTTTTCCAAGAGGGTAGGCTAGAGAAAGAAAAGATGAAATGAAAATCACTTCATTATTATTAAAATTATTGTTAATAATTTTGATAAATTTATGTAGGTTGATCTATGTGAAATTGCTTATGTATGACTATCTTTGACCTACAGAAATAGAAATTTATTCTGGAGCAACAAATATTTGGGAGGAGGGTAGGAATGGTGGTGATAAATATTGAAAATAAGACTAAAATGTGTTTGGGGGTTAACTATGGATTTTAATATTCCATGGTCACTTTGAGTGCAAATGGAAAATCACTGCACTAATTTGAGTTATCACTGATAACTCAAACTTAATTCATTAACTCCCAACCTTTTCAAAATTTCAGCCATTTTAATGTGAGATTTTCTTAAAAATATTGTGTATTTTCTGACTTCTTAAACAGAAGATGCTAAGAATGATGTAACCCTTTCTTGATTACATAGGATCATCATCACAAACATGAGTGAGTCTACTACTATAAAGCAGCAATCCTACAGGAACTTTTAAGGAATCTGGTATTATCTGTTCCTATGCTGAATGACCCCAGTTTCACGTTTTGTTTTTTGTAAAATAGTGTTATGCATTTCTTGTGCAGCTTCTACTTTTCTTTCCATGTTACCCAAAGTAATACAGCTATGCAGTGTGCAGTAATGTAGACTCATCAGTAATCTATTTATTAAAGAAACACAAACAGCTTCAGGTAAGAGAACTGATACTTTTAAGTGAGCAGGCAGAATCAATTACATCAAATAGTAAATCTATTCAGATATTATGAAATTTAAGAAAGTCAAATTTTTAAATAAAGCTTGACATTTTTCTGCATCTTGTATGAAATTTCCGGTTTTAGGCTGTGTCCTGTATAGTTGGAGAAGTGATGTTTTCTAAAGTGAGCTATTATTTATTATGCTGTTGATTATCTAGTCTTAGATAGATTTGAGGATGCATCATCACAGGGATAGAAAGCATTTTGAATAATGTGATAAAAACCACTGTAGTTTTCTCTTTCCTGTCTTTGCTTTGGTGTATCTGTCTTGACATTTTTTCCAGTTATTTATTTAGACATACCATAGTTAAAAAATGAAAACATGGGAGTACCAGGTGTGATACATGTCTGTAGTTACTGCCATTCAGGAAGCTGAGGCGGGGGGAGGAGTTGAGCCCTAGCGTTCAAGGACCCCCTGGAGAACATACCAGGAATCGCTCTGGGAACAAAGCAAGCAAACAAACAACAAAAGCTACTAGAGGAGGAACTAGTATTAGTGGTTTATGTGGAGGGTAGAATAGCATGTCCTAGGAGTATGTGTAATTGCCTTTAAGAAGAAATGACCAAGGAACTCGTTATTACTTAAAAATTAATGTTACCTTAAATATTAATGTTAATTAACTAAAATTGTTGTTTGTTACAGAAATCTCTTTGTGTTTTAGCCTAGGTTTGCTTTACTGTATCTGTAGTACTTAAACTAGTTTTATAAAACACTAAAATGTTTTTAAAGCATCAGAGGGCAAACTGGCTTTCTGTGGGTCACCTAGCTATTGAAGGGTGGCCCCTGACTTGGAGACCCTAAGGAGAGGTTGTGACCCCTGGGATGTTCTTCTTCTGCTTTCTTTCTAGGAGTTGGAGTCTAGGTTTGGGTTTGTTCAAAAGGAAAGATAGTTAAATATATGATATTTTGAAGACGTTAAGAAGTTTATTGGCTTTCAGACACATGTATGACTTATTCTTCTAAATTTCCTTTGTGGTGAGACTTTAGAACTCCATTGTAAAATGCAAATATAGTAGTAGCATTTGTTTGCTCTTTGTTAGTTTTGGTGGTCTGTAAGCCAGCAACAATTTAAGAAATGAGATCCTTATAACCACTTGATGTAGTTACTAGGGAGTATCATGAAATCTCAGAACCATAATCACTGAGGGGCCTGCTGGAGGTAGAGGTGGGGCGACTTTGGTGGGGACCCTGGGTAGCCAAGAAACAACATCTGCACTTCTGTAACTGGACAAGTAGGTAGTCGAGCAGATGTAGAAGGAGGACGTTGCCCACAGATTTCACATACTTCATAATTTCAAGGGGGGACGATTTGTAGGTCAATTGGATAATGCAAAAGGACCAAGAGTATGGGGATAAAAATGAATGACTACTATCAACAGAGGTAGAATAACTTACACAAAAAGTAAACAATATCTGTCAGTTTATACAAATGCAAAATAGACATCATTGATAAGTAGATCATAACTGAATATACTGTTGTTGTTCTAATTATTTCTGATGCCAGCCACGGTTCTCAAGAAATTTTAATGAACCATATAAATGTTACTCCATTTACAGTGCTGATGAAATAAGCAATTTAGAAGAACTGAGCTATTATGGGGCCGGTGTTTCCACTAAATAACAGTAACTGTGGGCAAATTATCCATGTTAATTTGGGCAGACCTCTATGACTTTATTTTTTAAAGTGAATCTGTAATATATATTTGCATTGCCTCATACTGGACTAAGAATAGATGATAAGAATGTTAAATTCTTAAAGCTAATTCACCCCTTCTTCCCCCTTCGACATGGTCTCGTTATAAAGCTCAGGCTGGCCTTGAGTTCACTCTGTAGCCAGGCTGGCAACAAACTCATGATTTTCCTACCTCAGCCCTTAAATGATGGGATTGGAGGCATGAACCAGCATGCCCAGTTTAAAGCTAAGGTTTTTTTGTTTGTTTGTTTGTTTTTGCTTTGTTTTGTTTTTTGCAACAATAGGGCTTGAACCCAGGGTCTGGTGCTTGCTAGGTAAGTGCTCTAGTGCTAAGCTACATCTCCGACACATAAAGATAATTTTTAAAGTATTTTAAATCTATAAAATGTACTGCTGACATTTAAATGTTGATTAAAACAGGATAAAAACAGAGAAAATGAGTATATATCTTTTTACTTAAAAATTAAGCAAAAAAATTCTAAATTTAAGAGATACTAAAGATGGAACCTTAAGTTAGAAGTTATTTACTGTGTTACATATGCAAGCGTAGTTGATATTTATACTGATGTGCACTGGGGTGTAGCTCTGTGGTGAGCTCTTGTCTACATATGTGAGGCTGAGGCCCCAGTTTCCATACCTAGCACAAATAAACTAGGGAAGATTAATGGACACCGAGGTTAAAATCTCACCATGGGTATATTTTAAACACTAATATAACGTATAGTTTGTGTTAAATAAAACCAGGTATTCATTCTCTGTAGCCATTTTAGAGACCATTTCAATGATGTGCTACTATGTGGAAACAATTTTAAAAATCAAATTGAATTTAAATGATCATATTATACTAAACATTTACTATGGCTGCAGGAGATGCAAATATAAACAAAACAAATTTCTCAGTTTACAGTCTGTAAGAGAAGGTAAGACAAGTGTACAAATACCTGAAATGTGAGGTGGCATGTATTAAATATCACCAGAGTGGCAGAAAGAGTGTTCTCTGGAGAGTGAATAGAAGGAAGAGTCACAGCTGAGTTGTGTGGGAGAAGGAGCGAGGTCTGGAGATAAGGGCAGAAATGAATAGGCTGAGAGTCTTCATGGTGGAGTAGCATTTCAAGTGGATTTGAAAGGGTAACTGATTTTTACTAGGTAGAGATGAAGCCGTTCTAGGCAGTGAGAATAACGTTGGGAAAGGCAAGCTCTGGGCACTTTTTCCCAATGGTAAGGAATTCCTGTTTGGCTGAGGAATGGACTTCAAATGCCAGCTGAAATCCAGACGGGTAATTGGCCCCAAAGATGGTGAAATTAGGTTTTCACATGCTTATTCTCCTCCTAATGCCCAATGAGTAACTGGTTTTTCTCACATGTTCATATTAAAGGAAAATGAAAAACTGAGTAGGCTACAAATGATGGGATTTTACTTGGCTCTGTGAGGGTTTTTATAAATACTACAGCAGCTGTTTACATGTTTTTCATGATTGCCCTGTGTGTATCAGAATGATTTTCTCCATTGTTTCATGCATAAACCCACATTTGATTCAAGTTTATCTTTGAATGTTTGCCATTCTCATTTTGCTTGTACTCCTTTGGGTAATATTAGCTACCTGATGAGGGGAATATCATAAATTTGGAATTCTAAGCTCTTCCAACTTCAGAAGGCCATCTCTTCACTACACATGTTATGTAGTACTGATAATCAGTTTGAGGTCTGTAGCACAATTCACAAGGCAACAATCTATCCTGTATTTCCAAATAAAGTATTTGAAGGGAATGATATTTGCCGAATGTGCTATAGTGGTAAATTTAGAGAGTACAAGATAATTACTTGTAATTATGGCAATTTCTGTAAGGGAAATCATCTTAATTTGTTCCTACTAAGAAATAGAATTGCTCTACTCACAGCATTTGAATCCTTTTAGGAGATTAATGCTGTGTGCCTTCATTACTTTGAATGGACATTACAGCTTTTCACTACATCTGAAATTACCCCTTTAATTCACGCTTCTGTTTGAATTTCTGTTAAATGTGGGCTTCACTTTAAAAAAATCATATTCCAGAGCCTTGTTGGAGAGAACTTACAGGTCCTTTCTAAGAGAATAATACACTTCTGCTAGGAGAATAAACCCACAAAGAAGTCATAGTCTGGATGGTGAAAAGAGTCTTTAACTCATGTGAGGAGTATTCTCCTGTCATGCCATTCCCTGAAGATTTTAAAATTTAGATGGCCTTTAGGCTGATGGGTAATTGCGATGGCTTAAAAGGAATGTGGTGTCTCCGGGCACTTTTATGAAGATAGAATTTTGACTACTTTTTTATTTTTAAGTATTTAATTGTGCCATCTGGGAAAGGCAACCTGTAGATAAGATAAGACAGAAATTGAAGTGGGAAGAATGGGTTTACAGTAGAATATAATTAATTGGAAAGAATACTGAAAAAGAAATGATGGACATGTCTAGATTGGTGCCAGATAAGTACAGAAAGTTAACTCAGGCTTAGGCTATGATTGTCTACAAAATACACAAATAAATGACTTCAGGTTTTGAAGCTGTTGGGGTCGTTTAAAAACTATTGAGTTTTTTAAAAAATTTTTCAGTTATTACCTGTTTCTTAACATTACACAGGAGTTTCTTTTGCCCATGAGTGAGTTGAGGCCAGTGCATTAGTGGTGGAACTTATATCCTCCTGGATGCTGGGTTCATTGTTCTATGTGTGAAGGCACTTCTGTGTTTGAAGTCTGGGAGAGAGGAAGAGGCCTTGACCGTCACTCGTCAGCAGCAATCAGAAGCTGTGCTTGAGTGTTATAGGATCAGGACCAGGTTGAGATGGTGAGACACAGATGCTACAGATGATTCCAGACTCTTCTGTCATGTGTCCATCCTCTTCTACTGTGGTCAAAACTTGTAGTGGAAGTTGCATAAATGGATTGAATAATTACTTCAGTATTCTTTTATTGAAAGTCTATGCTCCAGATGCTGGATATTTATTTCATAATATTTAGGAAAACTGAGTAACACTAATGAGGATTGTATGACTTCAAAATTTGGGGTACTTCAGCTTAATCTTATGAGTTGCTGGGTTTAAGTGAGTTTACTAATTTTCTAACTATAAGCCCTCTAATAATGTCTGAAGTGTTGGACCTTGGGCATGCAGATTTAGGTATAATATGATGCCCATTCTCAGGGAGCTTACAGTGTGGATGGGAAGTCAGATGAGAAAATGAATTATAGCAATACAATGTGATAACACTGGTACAACATAAAGGGGGTGCTATGGAAACAATGAAAAGCAGGAGAAAGGAGGAAGAGGTGATATGAGCTAAGCTTTGACTTATATGTTTAAATTGTCTAGGTTAATAATCATTATGCATTTCCAGAGTATATACTTATCACTTATCTCTTTATTTTCAGAAGTATCTCTTACCACTTATCTCTTTATTTTCAGAAGTAACCAGAATTAACTATTTTTAAAAACTTTACTGTTTCAAACTCATTTGTTATTTCTTTTTTCTTTGATTTTATTTTAATACTACATTTTAGATATAGATAGTAATAACATTCATCATAGGGGATTTGTACCTGTGCATGATATATCTTGCTGCTTCCTTTTTTCCCATTCCCCTTCCCTCCCTTCAACCCCTCCTCCGTCCTTATTTACAAAAGTTTTGTTTCTATTTTTTTCCTTACATTCTTTTTTCTCTTGTCCCTCCATTCCTTTGCCCCCTCTTTGTTCCCTTCCCATTTGAACAATTTCTGTTATTTCTATGGCATCATATTGGTATTCATAGCTTAATTTCCTCTTAAATACTTTTGGAAGATAAATGTGTATTTTCTGCATTATTCCCTTCTGATTTCACAGTTGGGGTCTTAATATAGGTTGAGTGTCTCTTATCGAAAGTACTTGGGGCCAGAAGTGGTTTGGAGTTTCAATTTTTTCATCAGATTTTAGATATCTGCATATATATATGAATGGGACCCAAATCTAACCCCAAAATGAACTTATGTTTCATATACACCTTATACACATAGGCCGAAGGTAATTTTTTGTGTGTGTGTGTGCTGGGGATGGAACTCAGGGCCTTGTGCTTGTTAGGTAAGCGCTCTACTGGTAACTTGAGCTAAATTCCCAACTCTTGAAGGTAATTTTATACATTTTTAGTGTACCTGTATTTTGACTGTAACTTATCAAATGGGTTATGCCATCATATATGGACTCAAAAAGTTTCAGATTTTCTGCCATTGTGAATTTCAAAATTTTGGGATGTTCAACCTGCAAAGTGAGTGCTCCTGTAACTCTTTTTTCCCTTACAGCATAATATTCTCCTTTTCCCCAATACTTTAGTTTTATAAACTTTTTGAATATATGATAGCCATGTTAATTTATTTTTTTAATTTAATATATTCTACAAGATTCACCAAAGGAAAAAAATTCAATTGTTAAAGAAGTTTAGAATAGATCTGTAGACTGTCTTCCTCATGGAGATTCATTTGACACATCTTAAACATTCTGAGAATTCCTACAGTTAAAAAATACTTTTAGATCTCTCACACTGCAAAAAATAATATGGCTTGAAAAAATTTATATGTATCTCCAGCACCCCCCTGCAAAAAAAGGAAATGTCTTTTTTTCCAGTAGAGATCCAAAAGAATAATAATACACCCCCACAAAAAATCTCTAAACACCAATTCATACATATATATGAATTGTTGTATGTATGTATATAGATGAATTGTTATATATATGGAATTACTTTCTTAATGTATCTTTGTTTTTGGATTAAATATGAGAATTCATATAGATAGTATGGAAATAATCTTTTCTTCTCATAGTTGAAATTAACTGGAAGAAAATACAAGAAGAAAGGGGACTAGAGAAGGAAATAAAATGAGGAGACTTCTCTGTAGGCATAGAGAAATGTAGGAGAAAAATTTTGGTAGCAGCAGCAAGGTAAAAAGAAAATGTTATTTTACAAAAGTACAAAATGTTATTAAAATGTGACAGAGTAAAAATCCATTTATCAGTTTCTTGCATTTAATATTTCCCTAGAGACACGAAAATATTGCTAAGTGCCAAAGTATTCTAACATTTAATTTTTTCACAGTGCTTAAAACATTTCCCTGCTGCATTTCCTAAAAAGTCTTATCTGTGAGTTTCGCCTTATTACTCGATGACTACAATTTTTAACAAAATCAAATTATATAAGAGGGTGTAGTTCCCTTAGCAGATTTCACAATTAGGAAAACCTTTTCCTTTCCTGACTGTTAAGGGTTGGTAAATTTGAGGTGATGTGAAAAGAACTTCTAAGTGTGATGTTGCCTATGATAATGTGATCTGTGTTAAAACATCTCTAGGTCCCAAGTGAGGAGATGAATTGTTGTTTAGTGATTTTTGTGTGTGTGTGTGTGGGGGGGTATTATTATTCTTTTGGACCTCTACTGGAAAAAAAGACCACTTCTTTTTTATTTTTATTTATTTATTTATTGGGTGCTGAGGATTAAATTTAGGGCCTGTACTTGCTAAGCAAGTGCTCTACCACTGAGCTAAATCCCTAGCCCCTAAAAAGACCATTTCTAAACTTGATTGGAGGGCTAGTCTGTCAACCCCAAATTTACCTGATAGTTTAGGTAAGAATAGGAAGGGAGGGGGAGGAATATGTCCTAACTCTTATCAGGATATCTTCCTAGGTGGCTCCTACATGGTAGGTCACCAGGTGGTCCCTGTACATTATAGCAACCTGTGGAAGCAGAAAACAAGACACTTAGGAAGTTTTGTGGGTTCTTTTGGGTTGGAATGTAGTTATTTTAGAAATTAGAATGGCCTGATCCAACTCCTGGGGCAAACCAACTAAGTATATGAAGATAGTTTCAGAAAACTGACTGTGTAAGCCTGATTCTCTCTCTCTCTTTCTCTCTCCTTCCCTCCCTCTATGTGTGTTAAATATACTGTACTCTTTTTTTGTTGTCATTAGCCTTGGCCTTGTAAGTACTTTTAAAAGTGCTACCAGTTAAACTTAAGAGAACCAAAGGAAGGTTTTGTTGTTTTCTTGCACATCCACTAGGTTATGTCATTCACTGAACAAATATTTCCCAAGTGCCTCTTGAATTGTGGTGAGGGAAAAGACATACCTGTAGGTGTTGATAAGATGGTGACAGTCACCATCAGTGAATGGTCCCCAGGAAAGTGAAACTGAGAAGCTGTTGTTGGGTACTACCTTAGCAAGGAAGAAGAGTTCCCTTTCTTCTGACCTTAAAGTTCCTTTCCATCATAGTTTGTTCTGATTCATCTCATTCTTCAAGGCTTTGCCCAAATCCCTTCTTCACGAGCCTCTTCCACATCTACCACGTGGGAATTAATCTTTTCTTTCACTGCACCCTTTTACCCTCATTAGAGAGCATTTGTTGCAATTTGATCAGTTGATCAGTGAATTGATCACAATTCATTGTTCACAACTCATTGTTCATTTTTCCACACAATACTGTGTATCAGTCCTTCAGTATATTGAGGAGGTTACTGATGAGTAAGACTCCCTCCCTGTCTTCAAGCAGCTGTCTGTGCATTCCTTTGCAGGTTTATATGGTTCCTCCCACTTCATTTTAAACCCCTGAGCGCCGCAATGGGCCCTCATTCATCTTCTCCTGTGTGCTTAGTACAGTGCCTGACTTGCAAAAAGAATTCAACAAGTGCCTTTGAATATAAGATTTTTTGTTTGTTTCTCACATACAAGAGAACTGAAGATTCATGGGTATTGGTCCATTATAAATTAAATTTGTATAACAGGCTTATATCAGCAGAAACCAGAGTCCTGACAGATTATTTTAAGTGACGTATTCAGCTGTATTTATTCAATCAGTAACAGATGAATTTATATTCTTATATATTTTATGTTAGTTTGCCAGCCACTGAACTATTGTGCCTTCATCTAATTTTAAATAAACCAAATAACTGAAGAACTGTTTTAGAAAATATCATTTGTAGTAGAAATAAAAGGTTGACTCTTTGTTTATATGTATAATGATTTTGGTAAGCAATAGAGTCAGATGTCAGAAGGCTTTTAGGTCACTGGCTGAGTAGCACTGTGGTTTATTATTTACCTTTTGCCTACCACAATGTTCATCTAATGCAAGAACCCAGAGTAAATGTTTGCAGAGAATCTCTGCAGTGCCTGAACAATGAAATATTCACATGCTTTAGTGGTAGCAAAATGGAATGGCAAACAGCTGCCAGCAACCATTCTTTGCTGATCTAATCCAGGAAGTTTGTGAAAGTGGAACATATGGATAGGGGCTAGCTGGAAATTAGCAAGGATCTAAATGTTTGAGTAAATGTGGTTATAGCTTGGTATGGTAAAGCCTAGAGGTGACAAATGACCTCCTATTGAAGACAAATGGTAAGAAAGAACTTTACAGGAAATAGCTATGACACAAACACAGAATTAGGTGTCAGATGCTTTTACCTGGAACAGTATCCAAAGGAAATTGTTATTAGAATTAGACAATAGGGGTCGGGAATTTAGCTCAAGTGGTAGAGTGCCCCCCCCAAAAGAATTAGACAATAGCTTGGATAAAGAGACAACACTTTAGAAGAAGCTAAAAAGGCACTACCCTTAATAAACATGTGTGAATATTTAATTATAATACAGTGTCCTAAACATTTTAATGGACGTGTATACCTACCACAAATCTTGAGAAAGGAATGAGGAGGTAGAGAAAATTTCTTGCACTTACATGAGAAATGGAAACTAGCTTGGTAGAGAGGAGTAGATGGTTTCAGGCAGAGATCTTCATAGGTAAAGGCATGAAGTTGTACAACAGTAGAACACATTTTTAAAACTGACTCACTTATTTGTTTACTTTGGGAGTATAAAGTGTGATAGACAAGTAATTAAGCCTAATCTCTATAGCAAGACATCAAGTTGTACACTTTAAATATATTATTTCTGTTTGCAGGTTAATACCGTAATAAAGCTGTAAAACAAGGAGCCTAATATTCCATACTCTCAGATATAAATAGTACCCAAATTATAAATAACCAGGAAAATGTATTTCTTTGGGTCCTTACAGTATTTGCTAATGTTTAATGCAGCATCAATTAAATGAGTGAAAGGACAAACTTCCATTGCATCTTTTTATGTGCAGGTATCTTATTAGGTATTTTTCCAGTTTGTTTCATAAGATAAATTCATATGAGTTGAGTAGAGTTGGTTCCCCATATCTGTAGGTTTTGCAACCACTGATTCAACCAAGTATCAAAAATATTGGAAAAAATTGCATCTATACTGAACATGTACAGGCTTTTTTCTTGTCATTATTATTCTCTAGACAATACAGCATAACAACTATTAGCATAGCCTTTACATAGTATTAGATATTATATGTAATGTAGAGATGATTTAAAGCACATGGGAACATGTGTGTAGGTTCTATGCAAGTGATAGGCCATTGTATGTAAAGTTCTTGAGCATCCATTGATTTTGATACCTGCAGGACTCCTGGGACCAGTCTCCACAGATACCAAGAGATGACTGTGGTTGTTTGCAAGTCAGCATTGAAATTATTCTGATGATTCCAAAAAGTGATGTAAAAATTTGTCATTCTGCTGAAGCACACAGTATGAGTTGCCTAGCTGATGAATGAGCCTAACTGGCCACTCAGCAACCTCATATCAAACCACTTTGTAAACATACAGACTTTTGGATTTTTGCTAGTACAACCTGACTTTTCCTGGCTGAGCAGTGCCCAGCATCGCCCTCTTTATCATAACAGTCTATGTGTTATTCAGTGGCTGTCCTCTGCACTTGCAAGGTTTGCTTTGATTTTGCACAGACAGGTGAGGTTAATGTAGCTACTGTAGTGATATAACTTAATGGACTTTAGAGATTATTTGCCAGCCAGATTTATTTCAGTGGAATTATGAATGATTTTAGTCCAATATTTATAGAGCCATTGAGGATCTGACAAAGGTTAGCTAAAATTTTATCATACTTTAGTAAATTTTTGAGAGAAGCTGTCTACTCTAGTATCAATTGCAATTTTGAGGATTTGGGATGGTCCAGAGATCTTTAGGAATGTCAAAATCTAAAGCAGTTTCTAACAGTTTTTTTAAAATACTTCTTTTCTACTGTTAATCTGAAAACTTTTACATGACAGCTACATGGTGTGTAATAACTGTAATTCTTCATTAAAGAAACCAAACTGTGTTTTCACTTTTTTGAGTGAAAAAGTAGGTGGCTGGAAATGAGAAAATGGCAAGTTGTTTTAGCCAATAATTGTTAGGGATTGCTAATAATGTTAAAAGTACATTTAAAAATATAGAGCTGGAGATTTAGCTTAGTGGTCAGAGTGTTTGCCTCGCAAATACAAGGCCCTGAGTTTGATCCCCAGCACCAAAAAAAAAAAAAAAAAAAAGCGCTCTCTCTCTCTCTCTCTCTATATATATATATATATAGCATTGAGTTTTAAGTATGAGAACTGTTGGTGTTTGTGAAGTAAGAGCTGGCTTGCTGTCTGATTTTTAAAATGCATTCAAACTTCTAAAAGAGACACAAATACAAATTAACTTATTTAATGGTACTGAGTGGCAAAAGGTGCAGACTATACAGAATTTAGAAATATGTAAAGTTTTAAATCACAAATGACAAGATGTGAGGATCAGAGCGTTTGCTGTGCTATTCGTATTCAGAAAAGGATTTTGACTATTAACCTCTGAAATCCGTCCATATATCTGCCTATTCATATATAGAATCCTTTACTGCTCATCAAAACCATTCAGCATAGAGACCATTCAAGTATTAAGTGAGAGGAGGACAGTTTTCTTTCCATGTTTTTGAACATTAAACTATTACTTTTTATTGCACTGAATTTATCATTTTATGCTCTGCTGAATTAGCAGATACTTATTTTCATTTACCCTCTTTTCCTTTTAGAAATGATCCTTAGAATTTTTTAATGCAACTAAAGGCCACAACATCCACAACAAATGTGTTGAAAGCTTATGTTTGACTACAATTTCTTGTTCTTTTGTTCCTTGACTAAGTATTTATTATAACTTCTCTTGATTTGAAGTAGCACCTATTTTGTTAAATGCCTTAATTTAAACAATCATATAATTTCACCAGCTCTATAAATAATATTTCTTCTTTAGGTAGCTAATCAGCCATAAATGATAGTTATTGCTAATAGATGCATAGAAAAGCAACAGTTCAATCTCATTAGTCACCAGAGAAATTTGATATATATACCTTTTTGAGGGCTCCATTTTTTGATGAATTACTCATTTGTAATTTTCTCTAAAAATTCTATAAATTATCATGTAAAATGAAATCCAGACAATTCTTTTTATGGATGTTACTCTAGTACTTGTATTTACCTTAATCAAGAAAAATCAGTTTTCCAGGTTTGCAGTTTTACTGGTTTAATTTTGAAAAACAAACTGTTACGCATGCTTTGGCTATGTGCATATGAGGATGGAATAGAATAGGTTATGCCAGACTGCATTTCTTTTTTTTAATTTTAATTTAATTTAATTTAATTTAATTTTTTTGGTGCTGGGGATCAAACTCAGGGCTTTATGCTTGCTAGGCAGTAGACTTCATTTCTACAGTTAACTGAGACAAGACAAAAAGAAGAAATGTGGAAAGTGTACTTAAACATACTGGAAGAATAATTTAAGGTCATTATGACTTCTTTAATAAATTGTTTTTAAAGTTAAATCAGTAATGGGTGGCTCTTTTTTGTTGGGTTTTTTTTTTTTTTTTTTTTTTTTGGGTGCCAGGGATCGAACTCAGGGCCTTGTGCTTGCTAGGCAAGCACTCTAACCACTGATATAAATCCCCAACCCTGTGGGGGGCTTTTTTTGAACACTTAGTTATTGGTCAGTAATAGTATCAGCCTCTTCAGGTTGCAACTCAATAGTAGAATAACATTTCTTTGTACTTACATTATTTTAATAATAATGAACATTTTATTAGATCACTCTAATTATGATGCATAGTGTTTGACTAAAATGTGGTAATATACCTCTGGATTTGTATCAGTGAATATACAATATAGCAAAAAGAAGGAAGCCATCTAGTTTCTTTTCCAAGTGAGTCTCAGCTAAAATAATGTTTTAAATTTTGTATTTCTTGGTTTTATGACTATAAAACTATAAAAACAGAATTAGAGTTGCTTTCTTTCAACTGCTTTGGAAGGAAAAAAGCCAGAAGGTCAAAGACGTCATTCATCCTTATCTTTCTTCAAATGTGATTTTTGAGAATTACTACAGCTGCAGAGAAACTATAAGAAAAGTATTTAGCTTTCATATGGCATTTGTGTTTAATAATTAAAACTGGAAAAATTAAGCCTTTTTTCTAAAGAGATAAGGTTGAACTTTTATATTAAATTATTAGTGGTAAATTAAAAATACTTTTGTTAAGACAGAGAGAGAGTAATAGGCATGTTTATTACTCAAGATGAGCATTTAGTTATCCAGCCAAAAGCTTTCAGCTGTCTTCTTTTACAGTTAAAACAAAATCTAGGGGGCTGGGGATTTAGCTCAGTGATTAGAGTGCTTGCCTTGTAAGCACAAGGGCCTGAGTTCGATCCTCGGCACCACAAAAAAAAACCCAAAAAAACAAAATCTATTAGCCTTGTCAGTCAGCATTCATCGGGGGTGATGACAGGGGCTGTACAAACACTCACAGCAGCTGCCAAAGAATCAAAAATGTAACTTTTAAAAATCAAAGTTGCTCTGTAGGAAGTAAATCAGCTTTTCTTAAGATTGGTAGTTTAATTGTTTAATTTCCATCAAATCTGTAATATGGATTTAAGGACAATTTGCTTTTTTTGTAATTATCTATAGTTCTTTTTCTTGAAAGGGCAATGAGCCTCAGTCTCATTTTAGAAGTGCTTTTGAGGGCTGGGGATTTAGCTCAGTGGTTAGAGTGCTTGCCTACTGAGTGCGAGGTCCTGAGTTCGACCTCCTGCACACACACACAAAAAAAGTGCTTTTGGGAAAATATCATTCTGAGATACTTGGTGTTTGTATTACTTGGAAGAAGTAAAATAGAAACTGTACAGTCTTACACTTATAGTATGGATCTAATATTTAATTTAAAGTGAAACCCTTCTCTCCCTTCTTCTCCCTACCTTTCCCTCCCTTCTCCTTTCTTTCTTTCTCTTTCTTTCTTTCTTTCTTTCTTTCTTTCTTTCTTTCTTTCTTTCTTTCTTTCTTTCTTTCTTTCTTTCTTTCTCTTTCTCTCTTTCTCTCTTTCTTTCCTTTCTTTCCTTTTCTTTCTTTTCTTTCTTTCCTTGTGTGTGGTGCTGGGGATTGTATCCGTAGTTTTCACACTGAGCTATATCCCCAGCCCTTTTTTATTTTGAGGCAGGGTTTTTCTAAATTGCCCTGGTTGGGATTGAACTTGGTGATTCTCCTGCCTCAGCTTCCCAGAGTACAATTTCTTTTGTTGCAGTCAGTTTGTTTATAATTGAGTGGTCTAATTTAAACAAAATGCCCACATACCATGTCTAGAAGGTAATTGTTGCTTTTATTTAGATTGTTAGTTTGCTTTTTAACATGTATTTTAAGCAAGAGTTCTAAATTAGCAGTATCTCTTAATGTCCTCAGATAGAAAAAGACTAAAACTCTCTTTGGTGTGTAAGTTCAGTGAAATTAAACAAACGTGTGAAGCATCTACTCTGAGTAAGGAGTTAGGTGCTGAAATACAGAGATTATGTAGGTGAGGTTTCTTCTGTTAAAGAATTTAATTTCTTCTCAGGTGACCAATGCAATCAAACTATGTAATACAAAGAAGCATGCTATAAAATGCTATAGATTCAATTTCCAGCACCCCCCCAAAATGCTATAGAATACAGATGAGGGAATAATTCCTGCTTGAGGGACCAGGGAAGGCTTTTTGGAAAATATTAGTGTTTTAATTTGTCCCGAAAAATGGGTGGAATTTCAGCAAGTACACATGAGCTGAAAGTATTTAAAAATAGTGATGTATTTATTTCAAGGAATGAATTTGAAAGAGGGATTGTTGATACAATGAGAAATTGTGGTTTCAGATAATTATAGAGGGTTCTTAGTTACGATCCTGTGATTTATAGGCATTCTTTAACTTTTAGGTTCTTAAGAGTGACAAATACTCGGTAGAATGTTGACTTCTAAATCTGGTTGGACGTTTTTAATCATCTAGAATAAAAAAATCTTTAAAAAAGACATGTTTCTGGACTCTGGTTCTCTGGAGTTTGTTCCACTAAATCTTGGATAGGAGTCAAGATTCTGTTTTACATTCTTGTTCTCTATGATTCTGTCCAGCATGTTTGGAAGATAATCATCCGTATGAGCCTACGTAAAAATACGTCCTTGCCTCCTCTGATTCCTCAGGTCCCAAGTGCAACAAAAACAGATGGATATGTCTCAGTCTATGTTTAGCTATTTGATTTTTGAAATTCAGTGTTCCAGTAGGTTTGGAATTTATTGTTAGTTGCTGAATATATATATATATATTTTTTTTGACTAGATAAGAATATACTAAAGAGTCTTAAGTTTGTATTGGGGAATATCCCATACCAAGAGATACTTATATTCATTTTCACTCTCCTCTCTCTCTCTCTCTCTCTCTGTCTTATCTGTTCTGTGTTTGACCTGAGTATATGATGTTTACATTTTTGGAAAAGCCCTACAGCTTCTTTGTGCCTCACACTTTGAACATCACTAGTAACTAAGTTCCTGTACCATCGAGGGACAGCTAGATGAAACAAGATATATTGGTGAGAATTTCTGTAAGGTAAATTCTTTTGTCACCTGTGTGTTTGCCTTTTTACTAGTCTAAAAAATCTTTTTTTTCTAGAGATTCCTAAAAGAGAAGGCATGCTGATGAGTATTTTGAAGTTCTAAGCAGTTCAACTGCTGTCATTGGGGGTTGAACTATGCAGTATATTTGATTTGTTATAGCTTCTTTATTCTACTCGCTCAGCATTTTCCTGGCAGTTAATTACACAGTGGCTTTAGGGTGCATTCCATAAGATGCTGAAGACACAGCTTTGCTGAAGTCTGACACACTTTCCTCCTTGGTTACATAGCTAATGGCCACTCTGGGATAATTAGTGAGAAGAAACTCCAATGGCCCAATTACTGTCTTCTCAAGGTTTTCCCTCTTAATTCTTTGCTCAAATCTTGAGAGATTGCCTCCATTGTAGATTTGTACCTGTGTGCTGTTTAAAACTGGGTTTTTTAGTTACAGACAGACAAAAGGTAGAAGACCTATATTTTAGTGTGTTGGGAGTACTGTAAGAAGTTCATTGTGTTTAAGAGAAACGATAGAGTAGTACTGTTCAAAGCAAGAGGTCACCACTATTTTTATAAGCCACAGTAATTTTTGGCTTTTGATTTAGGGGCTGAGGCTCATACCAACTTGCCCCCATTTATGTATTGAGGGGCCTTGAAATTTTAAGTTCAGAGCTATTAAGACTTTCACAGCTTGGCTTTGCTGAATACATAGATTAATAATGAAGTGTTGTGTCATTTTTCTGTCAGGAATCTTGACTTGGAGGATTGTAAACTACTAATGTAATGAAAATGTATGTGCATATGCCTTGGTAATAAAACTGTGTGAACACGTCTGCCATAGCATTTGGTAGGTAGATAGAATCTAAACCTTGTAAATTGCTCAGTTATCTAAGTCAGCCATATGTTCTCTGCTTTTTAAAAATGTCTGTCCAACATAGAACACATTGACTTCATTCTTTTCCCTAATGTCCATGCCTGCACAAGGTACTTCTCGTTGGAACTGGGCAAGCAAACCCGAGTTTCTGAATTTTGTCCAAATGGGAAAAAATGACTATGTTAAAAGAAACTCCTTTGAAAAATTGCTTTATGTAGTTATTCATATTATGACTATGCTGTGGATATACCATTTTCCGTGAATGTAGTCTGTTATGGTTTGTGTCTAGATGTCCCCCCAAAGCCTCATGTGGTAAGAGATAGCTGGATCTAGAGTGTGTGGTTACTAAATTCATCTATTGATCGGTTTGGCATGGTTCTGCTGGGATCAAGGATGTGAAACTAAGATTAAGGGTATTAGGATTAAGGGTGGGAGTGCTGCCCACCCTAAAGACAGGTAGCCTAGATAAAATATAAAATACAGGAAGAAGCTAAGTAGCTGCTTGCTTGCATTGCTTGCTTGCATTTCTTGCCTACATTCCTTGCATTCCTCACTTTACTTTGCTGCCTGCCTGCCATGCTGCCCTGCCTCCGACCCAACTGACTGTGGACTGAAACCTCTGCAGGCTGTGAGCTAATAAACCTTTCTTCCCCTAACTTTGGGTGTCGAGTATTCTGTCCCAGCAACGAGAGAAAAGTAACTAAAACATAGTCTTTCTATAGAGAGAATGTGCTCCGTGAATATTTGTTGATTGATTGAATATAATGAAGTTTGGTCACAGGAGTGCTAAATCTTTCCTTGCACTGCAGTTTTCCTGTTTGCTTGAAATGCTCCCAACTCTCTTTGCAGAACAACGTTACTATCTCATCACACCATTTGTTTCAGTGTTGTATGAAGATTCCAGGGGTAATGTATAATCTTAGCATGATGAAACTGAGCTAAGTCATGTTGTTGCCCACTCTAATGTGTCATAGTGTATTGAAGAGTAAGATTGATGGACACAAGAAAAAACTATTTCTAGAAATGTAGTAACAGCAAGAAGAACTTACATTTTACAGCTGGGCAAAACCTTCCTTCAGTAGATATGTCTCCAAATAAAAGTTCTTAAGGAGTGACTATGGGAGGGTGTATCCTGTAGGTAACGACCACATAATAGTCCATTTCCATCACTTAGATTGATACATAGAGGGGCTTGTTAAGACTATTTAGAATTCTGTATGAAGTTGTGGCTGGATATGTTATTTTCTTTTAATAGCTTATTTTGGGTGAGATGAAATTTTTCAAAGGATAAAAGTAAAAAAATCCTTCGAACATTGAACTCTAATATTTTGAAGTTGTTAGAAGAAGAAGTGGGAAAATAAAACTATTGAATATACTTTTTGTAACTTTGAGATTGCTTTCTCCATTGTGTTCTTTAGGGTGTTGTGTACTTTCATAAACAAAAATTGGGCAATTTTTATACAGTATTCTTTCATAGGTAGGAACATATTTAGGAAAAAATTCAAATCATAACGTTGAAATGTTAGCTCTTCTTTAAGAGAAAATTTTTAAATCCTCCTTGGTGAAAGACTTTTCCAAAAATTCTGTGCCTTTTTAGATACATACACTCTTTAATTCTTCCTATTGAAGGCTGCAAAAGGTAACCATATGCATTTGGTGGTGTTTTAAAACAGTTTTATGAAATTAATTTGGCCCTTTTAATAACTCACATATTATTTGGATTTCTCTCAGTTTGAGAAGTTGAAATGTCTAATAAAGCACTAAAAGAAAATTTACAGCTCTAGTAGCTTAAGGGTTTTTTCCCCCAATAACGTGATCCCCTTCTCTCACGGACTAGAAGTTAGCAAATTTATGTTTGCTGGCAGTTTTTCTCTGTGTTAGCTGTGTGATCAAGGGCACATTATGTACCTATTCAGAGCTGTATCCTTCTTAAATTATCTAAGAAACCTGGTCTGTCTCAGAGGGCTGTTTTGAGGATCTCAAGGGAAAATAATATGAAAGCATTTGGGAAACTGTAAAGCAGTACTTTATCATGTCCCTAAAAGGGTGTTTGAAGTCATTTACCTATTGTGTCTATGGTGTATTATAAGTAAATCCGTATTTAAGTTATTTTTATTAATTTCCAAGTGTGATTTTACCATAATTCTAGAAACACATTGAATACGTTTCTTTCTAATTTTTTAAAATGACAGATTTTTCGTAATTATAAGTTCTATTAAAATTATAATTTCTTAACTGCCTGCCTCTAAGGTGTAGGAGGTACTTTTCTATAACTGTTTCTTTACTTAAAATTTATTTTATTTATCTCAAGAGAATTTAATTACACTAAAATCTGGAACAAGACAAGGGTGCCCACTGTTATCACTGTTATTCAACATAGTTCTAGAAACATTAGCCAGAGCAATTAGACAAGAGAAAGAAATAAAAGGAATAAAGATAGGAAAGGAAGAAGCTAAACTATCATTATTTGCGGATGACATGATACTCTACATAGAAGACCCAAAAAACTGCACCAAAAAACTACTGGATTTAATAACTAAATTCAGTTGCGTTGCCGGATACAAAGTCAACACCCAAAAGTCAGTAGCATTCCTATACACAAACAATACACCCACCAAAAAAGAAATAACAAAAGATATACCTTTCACAATTGCACACAAAAAAATAAAATACTTAGGAATCTATCTAACAAAAGAAGTAAAAGACCTTTACATCGAAAACTACAGCACCCTAAAAAAAGAAATTGAAAAGGATATCAAAAAATGGAAGGACATCCCATGTTC
>PVJO010026729.1:0-20679 GCA_004026905.1 Hystrix cristata
AACCCTAACCCTAAAAAAACTATTTGACAAATAAATCAAGCAGAGAATAAATAAAATAGACGAGCTGCTAGCAAGACTTACTAAGAGAAAGCGAGAAAAGTCCCATGTAAACAATCAGAAATTATGAAAGTGAAATCACAACAGATGTTTTCTAAATCCAGAAGATAGTGAGTAACTATTTTGAAAAATTATATTACAACAAACTAGTAAATACAGAAGAAATGGACAGATTCCTAGACACAAATGAACCACCAAAACTGACACAAGAAGACATCAACCCAATCACAAGAAAAGAAATTGACTTAGCAATGAAGAATCTAAAAACTAACAAAAGTCCAGGATGAGATGGTTTCACAGCCAAATTCTATAAAACTTTTACAGAAATTATATCACCAATACTCCTCAGGTTGTTCAAGGAAATTGAAAGAGATGTAGTGTTTCCGAACTCCTTCATGGAAGCCAATATCACTCTGATCCCAAACCCAGACAAGGATCCAACTAAAAATAGAACTAGAGACCAATCTCCTTAATGAACATAGATGCAAAAATCCTCAACAAGATATTAGCAAATAGAATACAACATATTATTAAAAAGCTGATACATCATGATCAAGTAGGTTTCATCCAGAGATGAAAGGATGGTTTAACATATGAAAGTCTATAAATGTAATTCAACACATAAATAGGAGCAAGGTCAAAAACCACATGATCATATCAATTGATGCAGAAAAGGCCTTCAGAGGGAACAGAAGGGAGGGGTGGGGAAGAGAGGGGAAACCCAAGATGCACCATGTACAGGTACAAAATAAATGTAATGAATGTGATCATTATATGTACAATGTACCAATACATGTTCTTGGTTAAAAATTAAAAAATAAAAAAATTTAAAAAAAGAAAAGTCCTTTGACAAAATCCAACACACCTTCCTGATAAAAATGCTGAAGAAAATAGGCATAGAAGGACCATATCTGAATATGATAAAGCCTATTTATGACACATCAACAGCCAGCATCATACTAAATGGGGACAAACTGAAAGCATTCCTTCTAAAATCAGGAACTAGATAAGGATGTCCACTATCACCTTTGTTACTTAACATAGCATTTGAAACCTTAGCCAGAGCAATTAGGCAAGAAGACGAGATAAAAGGAATATGTATAGGGAAGGAAGAACTCAGATTATCACTGTTTGCAGATGACATGATACCGTACATTGAAGACCCAAAGAGCTCCACCAAAAAGCTCCTAGAATTAATAACCAACTTCAGCAAAGTAGCAGGATATAAGATCAACTTGCAAAACTCATTAGCATTTGTATATACCAACAATGAACAGGATGAGAAGGAAATTATGAAAACAATATCATTCACAGTTGCTTCAACAAAAATGAAATTCTTAGGAATTAACCTTACTAAAGAAGTCAGTAAACAAAAAAACTACAGCACTCTGAAAGAGATTGAAGAAGATACCAGAAAATGGAAAGATGTCCCTTGATCCTGGTTAGGTAGAATTAATATTGTTAAAATGGTCATACTTCCAAAACTGTTATACCGATTCAACGCAGTTCCAATCAAAATACCAACAGCATACTTCACAGACCTAGAGAAAACAATTCTAGAATTTATATGGAAATGGAAGAAGCCTTGAATAGCAAAAGGAATACTGAACAATAAAACCAAAGCAGGGGTCGTAGCAATCCCAGACTTCAAGCTATACTACAAAGCAATAGTAATAAAAACGGCTTGGTACTGGAATAAAGATAGACAAGTAGACCAATGGAACAGAATCGAGGACACAGAAACTTCTCCAGACATATTCAAATATATGATCTTTGACAAAGGATACAAATACATACACTGGAGGAGAGATAGCCTATTTAAAATAACAAATGGTGTTGGGAAAGCTGGTTGTCAGTTTGTAGAGGAATGAAATTGGACCCATATCTTTCACCATATACTAAATTAAAATCAAAATGGATCAAAGATCTAAACATCAAAACAGAAACATTAAGCCTTCTGGAAGACAGAATAGGTAAAACACTTGAAGACAAAGGAGTAGGAAAGGACTTCCTAAACAGAAACTCAATCGCACAGGAAATAACAACAAGAGTCAACAAATGGGACTACATGAGACTAAAGAGTTTCTGTACAGCAAGAGTCTATTAGGAGGGTGAAGAGAAAACCCACACAACAGGAAAAAAAAATTTGGTAGCTACTACTCAGACAGAAGACTAATATCTAAAATATACAATGAACTCAAAAAAATTAAACTACCTAAAATCAATGACTCACTCAAGAAATAGGCCAGAGAAATGAACAGATACTTTACAGTGGAAGAAACACAAATGGCCAATAAACATATGAAAAACTGTTCAACATCTATGGCTATTAGAGAAATGCAAATTAAAACAACTCTAAGATTCCACCCTACACCAGAAAGAATAGGAATCATTAGGAAGTCAAACAATAACAAATGCTGGTGGGGCTGGGGTGAAAAGGGAACCCTCCTACACTGTTGGTGGGAATGCAAACTAGTACAACCATTATGGAAATCAGTATGGAGATTTCTCAAGAGTCTGAATGTAGAAATCCCATAGGACCCAGCCATTCTCCTACTAGGTATCTTTTCTGAAGAGCTAGAGACATCATACTACAGAGATACTTGCACAACAATGTTTATAGCAACAAAATTTGTAATAGCTAAATTCTGGAAGCAACCTGTATACCCATCAATGGATAGCTGGTTAAACAAGATGTGGTATCTATACATAATGGAATACTATTCAGCTATAAAGAATGACAAACTACAGTCATTTGTAGGAAAATAGTTGGACATGGAAAATATACCATTGAGTGAAATAAACCAGTCTGGCAAGCTGGAATACTGCATGGTATCCCTCATTTAGTGAGGTAAAATACAAACAAAAGAAAAGAGTAAATAATGGATACAGAAAGATGAAGTATTAGATATAAGCTAATAGACACAGGGTTCAAGGGAACAAGAAGAGGGCAGAGGGGGATGGGAATGGGAATCGAGAGGAATAATGATATCTTAAAAATAAGAACCTAATAACCCAAACTTAAATCAGTGACATGTACGCTGGGTAAGATAGTAATTTTATATAGTTGTGACTTACTGCTGGATGTAGGTGGTTGTTTACATTGCTCACTGTCATAAGCAAAAGGTACAATTAATTGTAGTCTGTAAGCTTGTGTAATTGCCTGTCTGTGTAAATTTGGATACATTTTAATAAAAATCTAAAAAAAATGGACTTAGTAGATGTATACAGTATTCCATCCTACAACAGCAGAATACACATTCTTTTAGGCTGCACTTGGGTCATTCTCCAAAATAGACCACATACTAGCTCATAAAGCATACTTAAGTAAATGTAAAGAAATTTAAATTATCCCATGCATGCTATTGGACCATAGTGCAATGAAACTTAAATTTAATAACAACAGAAACCAAAAAAACCACATAGACACAAGGAAACTAAATAACATCCTTCTGAACAACAGTGGGGTCACAGAAGAAATGAAAGAAGAAATCAAGCAATTTATACAGTTAAATGATAATGGCAATACAACATACCAGAACCTGTGTGATACAATGAAAGCAGTTCTACAAGGGAAATTTATTGCATTGAACTCCCACATCAGAAAGACAAAACGAGCTCAAATAAAAAACTTAATGTTGAACCTCAAACGTCTAGAAAAAGAAGAATAAATCAAACCCAAAAAACTCATATGAGAGAGGAAATTATTAAGATCAGAGCTGGAATTAATGCAATTGAGACTAAGAAAACAATACAAAGAATCAAAGAATCAGAGAGTTGGTTCTTTGAAAGACTAAACAAAATAGACAAACTCCTAGCCAATCTTTTCCAAAAAAGGAAAGAAAAGAAACAAATTCATGCAATAAAAAATGAAAGGGGTGAAGTCACAATGGACCCTACAGAAATCCAAAGGGTCATCAACACCTACTTCAAGAACCTATACTCAAACAACATGGACAATACTTAACAAATGCATAGATTCTTAGAAACATATGATCTATCAAAAATGAATCAAGAAAAGATAAAAATACTAAATAACCCAATATCAGACATTGAAATTGAAGAGGTAATTAAAAATCTACCAACAAAGAAAAACCCAGGTACTGACAGTTTCACAGCTGAATTCTACAAAAAATTGAGGGATGATCACTACTCCTCAAACTCTTCAATGAAATTGAAAAGGAACCAGTACTTCCAAAATCATTCCTGGAAGCAAGCATCACCCTGATACTAAAACCAGAAAAGAATCCAACTGAAAAAAAGAACTAAAGACCAATTTCCCTAATGAACATAGATGCAAAAATTCTCAACGAGATCCTGGCAAACAGAATGCAATGAATTATCAAGAAGATTATACACTATGACCAACTAGGATTCATCCTATGGCTGCAGGGATGCTTCAACATATGCAAATCGATATGTGTAGCACACCATATCAACAGTGTCAAAGCCAAAAATCACATGATCATCTCAATAGATGCAGAAAAAGCTTTTGACAAAAATCCAACACCCATTCATGATAAAAACTCTACAGAAATTAGAAATACACGGTCTGTTTTAGTTAGGTTTTCTCTCATTGCTGGGACAAAATACCCGACACCCAAAGTTAGGGGAAGAAAGGTTTATTTGGCTCACAGTTCGTAGAGGTTTCAGTCCACAGTCAGCTGGGTCCACGGCAGGGTGGCATGGCAGACAGGCAGAAGTCAACAAGGTAGGCAAGGAATGCAAGCAAGCAGCTAACCAGCTTCTTCCTGTATCTTATCTCTTATCCAAACTACTTGTCTTTAGGGTGGGCAGTACTCCCACCCTTAATCCTAATAATCTTAATCCTAACGTCACACCCCTGCTCCCTGCAGAACCATGCCAAACCAATCAGTGGACTAATTTAGTAATCACACGCTCTAGATCCAGCTACCTCTTACCACATGAGGCTTTGGGATGACATCTAGACACAAACCATAACATGGTCTCTATCTGAATCTAATAAAGGCCATGTATGACAAATCAATGGCCAACATCACACTAAATGGTCAGAAACTGGAAGCTTTCACACTAAAATCTGGAACAAGACAAGAATGCCCACTATCACCACTGTTATTCAATATGATCTTAGAAACATTAGCCAGAGCAATTAGGCAAAAGAAAGAAATAAGAGGAATAAAGATCAGAAACGAAGCTCTTAAATTATCATCATTTGCAGATGACATGGTACTCTACATAGAAGACCCCAAAATTTCCACAAAAAAAACTTCTAGATTTAGTAACTAAATTGAGTTGCATAGCTGGATACAGAGTCAACACCCAAAAATCAATAGTATTCCTATATACAAATAACAAACTCACTGAGAAACAAATAACAGAAGATACACCTTTCACAATCACACCAAAAAAAAATACTTAGGAATTTATCTAACAAAGGAAGTAAAAGATCTTCACATCAAAAACTATACTACTCTAAAAAGGAAACAGAAAGGAATATCAAAAATGGAAAGACATACCATGTTCCTGGTTAGGAAGAACCAACATAGTGAAAATGTCCATACTTCCTAAGTTACTATACAGATTTAATGCACTTCCAATCAAAATAACAGTAACATACTTCATAGAATTAGAAAGGACAATCATGAAATTTATCTGGAACCGAAAGAGACTAAGAACAGCAAAAACAATCCTGGGAAACAGGAGCAAGGTAGGGGGCATCACAATCCCCAACCTGAAACTATACTATAAAGCTATGGTGATAAAAACAGCATGGTACTGGCACAAAGACAGACCCGAGGAACGATGGAACAGATTCAAAGACACAGAAACAACTCCAAAGACACTCAAATATCTCCTCTTAAACAAAGGAGCCAAACACCCTCGCTGGAACAAAGATAGCCTCTTTAAAAAATGGTGCTGGAAAAATTGGCTTGCCACATGCTGAAAACTAAAACTAGATACGTGGCTCTCACCATTTACTAAACTAAGATCGAAGTGGGTCAGAGATCTAAACATAAAAACAGAAACACTAAATCTACTGGAGAATAAAATAGGAAGAACTCTCAAAAACATAGCGGTAGGGAAAAAATTTATGAACAGAAACCAGACTGCACGGAAACAACACAAAGAATCAGTGCTTGGGACTACATACTATGAAAAAGCTTTTGCACAGCAAAAGAAATCACCAATAGAATGGGGCAAAAACCCACAAACTGGGAAAAAAATTTTGCCAGATGTCCCTCAGACAAAGGTCTGACATGTAGAATATACAAAGCACTCAAAAACATCAAACCTCCCAAATTCAAAGACCCAATCCAAAAATGGGCATCTGAAATGATTAAACATTTATGAGATGAAGAAATAAAAATGGCAAATAAATACACAAAAAAGTGTTCAACATCACTAGTCATTCGAGAGATGCAGATCAAAACAACATTAAGATTCCATCTCACTCCAGAAAGAACAACAATTATGAAAAGATCAACCAATAACAAATGCTGGAGGGGCTGCGGGGAAAAAGGAACCCTCCTCCATTGTTGGTGGGAATGCAGACTGGTCCAGCCACTGTGCAAATCAGTATGGAGATTCCTCAAAAAACTACAACTAGAGGTTCTATTTGATCCAGCTATTCCCCTACTGGGGATCTTCCCAGAAAAATTAAAATCATCATACCACAGGGATATATGCACAACCACGTCTATAGCAACACAGTTTGTAATAGCTAAGTCCTGGAAACAACCTAAATGTCCAACAACTAATGAATGGCTAAAGAACATGTGGTTTTTCTACACAATGGAGTACTACTCTGCCATAAAAAAGGATAAGCTAGAGACATTTGTAAGTAAATGGATGTTCCTTGAACATACTCTTAAGTGAACTAAATCAGACACTCATGAGTACACATTGAATTGTTTCTCTGATATGAGAAACCATAAGAGTAAATAAGGTCAGAGAGGTGTAATAGATATTATATAAAATAAAGATAATATTGAAAAGAGAAAGAACTAGAGAACTAGAAAGGGAGAAGGGAGAAAAGAAAGAAGGGAAAAAGGAAAGAAAGAGGAAAGGGAAAAAATGGGAAAATATAAATAAACCTGTTGTAAATAGGGAAGGGGGAACTGAGGGAGGGGCATGGAAAAGGGGGAAAACCAAGATACATCATGTACAGATACAAAATACCCTAATGAATATGAACATTACGTATACAGTGTACCAATACATGCTCTTGTTAAAAAAAAAAAAAAAGAATAATTATCTTCAAGGACCGAAAAAACAGCAAATGCTGGCAAGGTTGTAGAGGAAGGAAGGGAATTCTTCTACATTGCTGGGAATGTAAACTAGTACAACTAGTATGGAAATCATCATGGAGATGTCTATGAAATTCCATTTGATCCAGCTCTATCTCTTCTAGGTATCTTCTTGACAGAGCTAAAGACATACTACAGTTGTGAAAAAGAGTCTTTGTATTTTCTGTCAAACACAAGGTCAAAGCAACTCCTTTTTGGATTTAAAAGACCTGGCCATCTACTTAATACCCGCCCCACCCCACCCCTGTTAATACTCTGAGCTGCAAGAAACGGTGACTACATACCTTTTCCCAGAACACAGCTGGCTTCCAAGACAAAGAACCAAGAACATTACCTTCCAAACTGCAAGTCCCCTCCCTCTAACTGTGCTCCCCCTCTTGATGAGAACAAAAGACTTTGTGCTCCAAACCCCACATCTTCTCCATTTTAACCTACACAGCAATGCACCAGCCTCTCCCTTGTACCACTTGAGTTAGTCATCCACAATAGATTTTAAGCCTTTCAATTCATCCAATGAATTTAAAGGTAAGCTGCTTCTCCTGTGTTGGGGATAAAAGGGGCAAATCTCCTTCAGCCTGCACACCAGCTACCTCATGCTTGCACCCTTCTGCAGAAGTAAAATGCCTTGTCAAGAATTCTTGAGGTCTAAATGCTTTATTATCTTCACCAACAAATTGAGTCTGGGGGTTTATTTCCATCTCAGTGATACATGTTTATAGCAGCAGAATTCACAATAGTTAAATCTTGAAAGCGTATTTCCATCAACAGATGAATGGATAAACAAAATGTAGTATTTGTAAAAAATGGAGTATTTCTCAGCCATACAGAGGATAAATTTAAGTCATTTTAAGGAAAATGGGTTCACCATGTGTCCATAAATTTAAGTGAAATAAATCAGACAAGCAAGCCTGAATATCCTGCAACTATACTTATATGAGAAACCCAAAACATAAATAAAGATCAAAAAAAATATTAAGAAAACAGGGAGGCAAACTGTAGAAACAGGAAAGAGATCTGAAGAAGGAGGGAAAGGAGAGGGTGGGGGAAGGGGCAGTAAAAATGATCAAAATATGGTATATACATATGTATCAAACTCCAAGCTGAAAATGATTACTATGTATCACAAGCATACACCAAAAAAAATTAGGCCCCTAAAACTCTCCAATAATATGCTGTTCATAACCCCTAAGCCCTGAAGAAATGCCTTAGCATTTTTCAGACAAGATTCAAATTCCTTTTTCCCTGGTACTGATGCATCCCTTCCTGAGAAAAAAATCTCTGCAGCATCAATTGTCTTCTGCAATCCAGTAGACATTCTCTCCAATTGCCTTTCTTCACAAACACAATGAGTCTTTGAGAGTTTCTGGCAGTCTCATAAATAAACCCAGAATTAGCCACTGTTTTGCAAAATGCATAACTACAGACAAATACCTGTTAACATCATGTACAATCATGCTGTCGAAGGGAAATTTGACATCTCATTATTTTAAAAAGGCTCAAGATACTGCTGACCCTAGTCATTCAATGTTTACTAAATAAATAGCCTGCATAATGGCTGTAGGCTAGGCACTGTTGTTAGGCAGGTACTGAACACAATTTGAACAAATTAGACATGGTTCTCACCTTCATAGAACTTACAGTCTCATAAGGGGAACCCACATGAAACACATAAATATACAAATAAATAGTTACAAAGTTATGATACTTATCAGAGAAAGAATATTATTGGCTGCTTTGAGGCAGAAATAAAAAGGTGGGTGTATGTAAGATTGGAAAGCAAGTCTTAGATATTGGAGTGAGCTTATATACATACAATAATGTTTGTATATTATACGCTTAAAGCTGGGTGTGGTGATGCACACCTGTATTCCAGCACTTGGGAAACTGAAGCTGGATGATCACTGTGAGTTCAAGGCCAGCCTGGGCTACTATAGTGAGTTCAAGACAAACCTGAAGAACAAAGCAAAATCCTGTCTCAAAAAAAAAAAAAACAAAAAAAAAAAGGCTTACATATAAGGTCTATGTTCATATTTAGCCTTTTAAAAAAATGCAGCATTGTCTCTGAAGGTATGTCCTCTAATTTATAGGGTTTCATTATTTATTTTGGCAACTGTGCTTTGCTTTAAACATTAGCAGGATATGATGGTGTTTGAGTTAAAAGTATTCATTTCATATTTCATTGCTCTTCAATAAAGTAGATGTGATATTTAACAGTTCGGTATCTCTGTGGTGTCTTCAAGAGCTTCCTTTTCCCCTCATGAAAAACCCATGCTGTTGACCCTGCTTCTGGGCAATTCAAATCCATTCTGTAGATGTTCCCCAGTTATAGAATATTCAATGCATATTACCTAGGATATGCAACGCTGGACAATGTTAAAGAATTCCTGTAGGTCTATTTGAATCCTGTATATTATGTTCAGCCAAGAGAAATAACTTTGTGAAACAGGGATATGACTGAGTATATCAAATTTGAAGGTAAACATTAAAAGCACTATGAAGGAAAAATACAGGGGGCTTATAACACTAGGGGCCCTGACCCAGCCCAAGAGATATGGGAAGAGCTACCTTTGAGAAGTTCTAATGCTGCTGAATTCTGAATAATAAGGAAAATTTATATTTCCTGTTAGCCCACTTTTAAAATAATTCTATTATTGTAAATTATCTTACAAATACTCCTCTAAAGATGACAAAAAATGTTTTCCTACATTCTAAACACAGTACTAATACTATCAGGCAATTATTAACTTATAATAACAAAAGTAAACTGAACAATTACCCCATAGTTCAAAATTCGATTCGAAGGTACCAAGTGAAGGTATCAAGTCAAATTAAACAAACAACCCGAAACTTTGCAAAGCAAGAGCTCAATAACAAACATGAACTTTGTAATCAAACAGAATTCAAATCTAACCCCTATTCCCCAAAAGAACTGAATGATATCAAACAGGGTCTACAGGGAACATATTTACCTCATGGAGTTGTGGTTAAAGATTAAGCTGATAATGTATACAAAGTGCCCATTATTCACTAGGCATGCAATGATGTATAATTCCTGCTAAATTAAACCAAACAACAATTTCCTCTGAGTCAGTAATCTAAGGTGCAAACATGATTTGTAACATGAACAATCCCTCTTGTAAAAATGAATCTACCAAAGAGACAAGGCTTCTCCTTTCTCTTCTCCAAAATGGAGACTGGAACAGTAAAGGTAGGGATTTAATTGAATATTTACCAGGATAAACGCTTCGAATTCTCTTTTCTGAAAATCAGAGAATTACCATTGAAAAGCCAATGCTTCCATTATTAATGCTCTGGCTGGCCCAAGGGGGAACTTCATTCAGAATAAATTGAATGACTAATACACTTAAAGAACTTGCATGGTGGCCTTGTCTTAATTATATGGCAATTAAATTGTTCTCACTTTCTTTTCTCAATATAATTTTAGACCACATATTTTCTAGACTTAATGTTTATACTTGGAATATAGGTGTGTGTATATTGTCTATGCATGATCATATCAGTCTACAACTGAAAACAAAATTACTCTTCAAACTAAGAGAAATATTACCTAGAAGAACTGACATAGAAGACTCTGGCCTACCCTTGATCTGTTACCCTAAAGTTACTACCCCATAAATTGTTCTGTTGGAGATAGATAGATGATACATGGGTGGAGAGATGATAGATAGATAGATAGACAGACAGATAGATAGATAGATAGATAGATAGATAGATAGATAGATAGATGATAGAATGTCATATCAGACTCTATAGTCCTCAAATTCTAGCGGTATTGCAACTGGAACTTTGGAATATCACCAAAACAGCAAACCCAGTGACAGAGATTTTGAGGAGTAATTTTTTTTGGTGGGGGGAGAATGGGGGTGCCGGAGATTAAACTCAGAGCCTTGTGCTTCCTAAGCAAGTACTCTACCACTTGAGCTAAATCCCCAGTCCCTTTGAGGAGTGATTTTTAAGACAAAATATAGTAGATCAAGGAGTGAGATCTCTGGAGTTGGGTTTCTCAAGGGTACTAGTACATTGTTAAGAAAATGAGAAGGGGAGAAGTCAGATACAGATGTTGGGTTTCAGGAAAAGAGGACAGGAAGTGAAGAATCTCTATGAAAAAAACACTCATGAAGAGTTTTGCTTTTGACTGCTTAAAATATGTTTAATTTCTTCACATTTTCTTAACCGTTCTGAAAATATTTGTTAAGACATGAAATAGTGTTAACAAATGATAGAACCCTAGCAAAGCACAGAACTCAGGGGTTGATATTTCTTAAAAACAGGACAAGGTTTAATCAACGAACAGCCTGGACGGGGAGGGTATGTGATTTTACCAGTGTTACCCGGATGTGTACTATGTGTGTGTTCCCATACAAAAACAGTGCTGTGATTTGTACCTTGGGGGCCATCTAGCTATGAATCACAACAAGCCTCATGTGTTCATAGCAGAGCTTTTGAAAGGTGATTGAATCCTGGGGGATCCTCAGTTAAATTTGATGTCAGGACATAGGGCCTGGTCTGAAGAGGTGGGTCCCGGGCAGGTGTGATGTGGAAGGGTGTATTTTGCTCCTTGGCCCCTGTTTTCTCTGCTACCTGGCCTCCATGCGATGAGCACCTTTCCCTTCACCTTCCCCTTCTGCCTTGCTATTTCTTCTTTGGAACCATCTGACCATGGACTGAAAATGTGAGTCAAAAAAAAGTCTCCTCTTTTAAGTTTTAGGTGTCAAATATTGTCTTAGCGACAAGAAAGTAACTAAGACATTCACTGTGACTCCCTAAAATACAGCTGGGTTCTCCAGGTCTCCATGAAAATTACTGGAGTACATGTCCTATTTTTTTTTTCCGAGTAATTCTGGAGGCTTACATTCATACGATCTGAATTCTGCTCCTACTTAAAATGTTTTTCATCATCCAATTTCACAGCTATGCTTCTGGAGCTACTGTCTCCTGTGTCTTCCTGTGTTTTCATTTTTCGTACAGTTCCTAAAGCCCCATTAACACTAGGTCCCAGTGTATAACACTAGTTTATAGCACTATATCCTAGTGTATAGCGCTAGACTGGTGATTTACAGAAAACAAGGGCAACATAACATAAGAAGAAGCAGCATTAAGTTTAATGTTAAAGTCCTCTGCCAAATCTCTAGCCATACCCACTCACAGAATTTCTGGTTGTCTATCTCTGTCTTCACTTATATCTCATTTAAACTCAAGACTCTTCTCCAGATTCTGGTAGTACTGTTGTACCAACCCGAAAGTTAACAAAAACTAATCCTATTTTATTATGTACAATAATATTATCCTTGTTTATCTATACCTCCTTAATGTAATCACAGAGCAGAAGACTTGTTCTACATTATTACCACTAAGCATTAAGACATTTGTGTACCACTGCAAACATTTTGTGTTTCCTTGGGCACTCTCAAAAACTACAGCCAGATTCTAAAATAACAATGTTTCTTTCTGTTGCATAAGTGTATGCCAAAAAAACCACTCATAAAAGCACCTAAGGAAGCTTCATCTGAGACAAAAAAATTATACAGAATTAATTATAATCAAAAGTTATTGGAAAATGAAGTCATTCCAAGAAAATTACCCCTGTTTTTTCATTGAGTCTTCAGAATATTTTTGGTTCTTAAAAAACAAGAATCATAAAGTTCTTGACATAAATTCAAAATTTAAAGAGAAATTTAGACAATAGTTGGATGTTCACTTCAAAAACAAAGGAAACAACAAATTGAAGAGATAACTTACAAAATGGGAGAAAATATATGTCACTCATTCTTCTGACAGAGAATATATATACAGAATATATAAAGAACTCAAAAAGCTTAACATCAAAAGAAAAATACTCCAATCGAAAACAGGCTAATGATTTGAATGGACATGTCTCAAAAGGAGAAGTATAAATAGCCAATAAGTATATGTCAAAATGCTTAGTTCATTAGCCTTCAGAGAAATGGAAATAAAAATTATATTCAATCTGACCCCAGCCAGAACGACTCAAAGAAATAATAGCAAACGTTGATGAGGAAAAGGAACACTTCTATACTGTCAGTGGAAATGTAAATCAGTAGAGTCACTATGAGAAGCAGTATGAAAGTTTCAAAAAAAAAAAAACCTAAAACTAAAAATAGTACTACCATATAATCCAGTTATACCACTTGTTATGGCTTATGTCTAAATGTCTCCCCAAAACCTCATGTGCTCACAGGGGGCGCTTTCTCAGATGTGGCTGGATCTAGAGTGTGTGAATGATTCATGGTGCAGTGCTGGGATTCAGGGTGCTGGATTAAAGGTGGGTGGCTACTGATTGTTTTGGCACCACCCTAATCCTGGCAGACTAGATAGAATAGAAAAAGGGCAGAAAAAAGGCTGCTAAAATCCCTTGCTTGCTTGCTTTGCTACTTTTCTGTTCTCCATGAACTGTTTTCCTCTGCAACACACCTCTTCCATGCTAACTGTTTTCCTCTGCAACACACCTCTGCCATGCTGCCTGCTTTGGAGCCAGCCAACTATGAACTGAAACATCTACAAACTAGGCCAAAAAACCTTTCCCTCTTTAACTTTGGGTGTCAGGTATTTTGTCTCAGCAATGAGAAAAGTGACAAAAACTTCACTCCTGAGTATAGATCCAAAGGAAATGAAGTCATCTTCCAAAAGCATACCTGGGTATTTATTGCAGCACTATTCACAATAGCCAAGATATGACATCAGCTTAGGTGCCAGTCAACAGATGATAAAAAATACATAAAGAAAATATGATATATAGATACACTGGATTATTATTCTGCCACAAAGAAGGATCAAATTATATTATTAGCAGGAAATGGATGGAACTGGAGAACATCATGTTGTGCAAAATAAACTAGACACAGAAAGATAAGCATTGCATGTCTTATTTTATATATGGAAACAAATAAGTAAGTGACCTGAAAGTAGAAGAGGGACTCTTAGGAAAGGGGAAGGTGGGAAGGGGAAGAGAAGGAATGGTAAGAGTGGGTATATGCATGTATAAAAATGCCAAAGAGAAACACATTAATGTGTACAATTAATATGTTAACAATTATGATTTTTAAATAATGATGATTTTTAGGAAGTCACTGTTGTTAGAGATAAAGAAAGCCAAAGAACCTGTTCACAATTTCTTAGGAAATTGAAGGAGACAAATGAGATAATGACAACTAAATGCAATACATGATCCTGGACCGGATCTTATATCCAAGGAAAAAATATGCTGTAAAAGACCTTAGTGAAAAATTATCAAAACTGGAATACAGATTGAAGCTTTTTCCTTCATATATTCAAAAAATTACATTTTGAGACAATTTTAATTTATAAAACTAGCCAGTATAGAACAAAGAGGATGATTTGAGAATGAGTTGCAAAGTAATTCTCTATTACCTCCAAATAGTTAATGTATATTTTATCAAAGATAATCTCACAATACAAACATTAAAATCAGGAAATTAATGTTGATACTTTATTATCATCTAATTCTCAGACTCCATTCAAAATTTTGTTAACTGTATCAGTAATATCCTTAGAGCAAAAAGATCCAATTTAGAATCACAAGCTGTAATAAATTATCATGCCTCTTTAACATTCTTTACTTGGAATAGGTCCTCATTTTTCCTTGACTTTCACGGAAAGCCCTCCTTAGTCTAAAGAGAACAGCCCAAATTTTCTGATAGCCAACTTAATTGTCTAACATCTAAATTCTAAACTCAGTTTCATAAATGGACCCATTTATCAGCAAAGATGTAGCCTTTGCCAGTGATCATTCATGTTTTTGACAGGCCTTGTATGAAAGGCCTTGTAACTTGTCAGTACTTTAAATATATTTTTCAAAATAAAAAGTTTAAAAATAAATCAGTGGCATTGTTAGAAATTTTGTGATATCAAGCAAATTTTCAGGGAGTGGGGATATAGTTAAAGTAATTATAATACATAATCGTACTGTATTATGCAACCACAGAAAGCTGTGTAAAAATCCATAAAAGTATATTAGGTGGTTACAAAGCTACCAAATTCCTATTTTCTCCATTAGCAGTAATAGATTTACACTGATCCATTAACATCTTCTCATGCAATCTTCTTAGCTCTTTACTTATTGAACCGCTAATTCAACAAAATCTACAGTGAGCCCTACCCCTGGAAATCTATAATAATCTTCTTTAAACTAATTTGAATAAGAGGTTTTTGCCAAAAATGTGTTAAATAAGTTGACCTCACATAGTCTAAAGAAAACAGTCCAATTTTTCTGATAGCCAACTGAATAGTCTGACATCTAAATTCTAATTTGAGTTTCATGAATGGACTCATTAATTAACGAAGATGTAGCTTTTGCCAGCTTTTGCCATTCGTATTTTTGACAGGTTTTATATACAATTATAAACTGAATAATCATTATTACAAAAGTATAGTCACCCAGAGTTTGATTTTTTTGAGATAGGGTCTCTTGCCCGGGCTGGTCTTGAGCTCCTGTGTTCGAGTGATCCTCCCACCTCAACCTCCTGAGGAGCTGGGACTACACACATCATTGTACCTAACTACCTACAATTTAATTAATTATGCCTCTTTTATCGAGCTATCTTACTCCCAGATGAAAAAAGTGCCTGTGTTATGAAACTTTTAAATCAATATTTAATCGTTGTGGGTAACTGAATTAATTAACTGATATTATTCTTCTTCACAGATAATTAAAACTGTATATCCTGGGGAGAGTAAAATTCCTCTAACCTTTGATATATCTGTCTCTGATATATCACCAAGTTAACAGAATAATCAATAATAGTTTTTAAACCAATTTTAGAATTTATGTAAAAATTCCTATAAAATACAGCATTATATATGTGACCACTGAATATAGGAATTTAAAATATCCAATGAAATACAGAGTTTATACTCAGTCAAATGAGTTGCTTGTCTTTTCATATGTTTGGGATTGGATTTCAAAAACATTAATTTCTTGTTATTTATGTGTATTTTCCTAATCAAATTTAGTTTAGCAGAGAAATTGTTGCTTTCATCTATTTCTATCTTTCAATTGGCCATGGAAAGTAGCATTTTTAAGTGCATAATGTACAAATTTTTCTACCCAAGAAATAAATGAACCATGCCTTAAAATAAAATTAGTGACAAAATCATGGACCACATGCTGCAACTCTTGAAACCCTATAATGCTATATGAATATATTTATATTTCAAAATATGCTTCAGAAAGATGAATCATATAAACTTAAAATGGGAATAACAGTAATCATCTTTAGCGATACACAGTTCACTAATTGTTTTCAGTATACTTTATTTTAAAAAGCTGCATTGACCTCAGAAGGTAATTTATCTAGTCCAAACCCAAACCATCTCAAATTAGAAGTATCTTTCCTTTTACTTAATAGGCTTAAGAGGGTAACACACTAGAGGAACTAAAAAACATGGAGCAAGTTGGCCTGGGATGGTAAAAGCTTCTTGCTCATGTCTCTGGTCTCCTCCTGGGAAGAGAACCGAAGACAAACATCAAATAGACACGTTTTCTCAGCCAGGTTTGTTCTCTCAAGCAAGGGCACACTTTCATAACAGCCCTACTTTCACCACAACAACTGCTCTGGGACCTTGTTATTATGCTGGTGTCTGAATGTAAAATGTCTTTATAAATCATCTCAGACCAGTTACTCTGTAAAAGTCTTCCAAGAATTCTACACATCAAGCAAGGAATGCCAAATATGGCCCACAAACCAGAAGTTAGGGGAGAGGCATGGAACAGATTCCCTCTCACAGAACTCAGAAACTGAATCAACCCCACCAATGACTCAACCCAAAACGTCTAGACTCCAGAAAAATGAAACACAACATTTCTGTTGGTTAAGCGAAAAAAAAAAAAAAATCCTAGGAAAAAGGAAAACAAGATTCACTGAATAAACTGGTCATTGAATTTTTAGGTTTCTTAAGAGATGACATTGAGAAATGATATTATAAGTGAATCAATTAGTGAGAGATTTTTCAAACTTGGAATTTAATTTACAACTAGATTTATCAGAGAAATTATGTCTTTCCTCCATTTTGCTCCAGTCCTCTCAAATAATACTACCCTTTAAATTAAAGTTCCAGAGTATTTTATTTTTGAATGCTCCCTATTCGTGGAGTAGCTGTCATCTCCCTTTCCCCCTTTTTCATCACTTTTAAACAAATTGTCTTCTAAATAAATGGTCGTCTTTTAATTTAAACTCGGTTTCTTTAATTCTTTACTGTAGCTGGGTTTACAACCACTGGGAATTACATTTTCTAGTGGGGCAGCAGCTCACCAAAACAAAAAATTAAAGTTCCAGGTAGAAATCGTCTCTGACTGTAGCCACCACTTTATTGACTCACCAGCATAATTCCTCCCTTTTTTTTTTTTTTTTTTTTTTTTTTTTTTTTTTTTTTTTTTTGGTGCTGGGGATCGAACTCAGGACCTTGTACTTGCAAGGCAAGCACTGTAACCACTGAGCTAAATCCCCAGCCCCAATTCCTCCCTTTTAAGGCATGCTTAAAATTATTGAATTCATGGGTGCATATTTCTTTAGATAGCATATTACCAAACCAGCCTCTCCTACTGAAGGTAAGGTTTTTCTATTTTATGTATAACCCAAGTACACAATACCACAAAGTACATTATATCCCAAGAAGACTCATCAATGTGGAACCAGTGAATAATTTCAACTCCAAATTAGCTAAAATTATTAAATGTCCTGGACACAAGACGTGCAAATTTTTGTATTTACAGGAAGGTCAAGAGAACACATTTGGCCCCCTCTCAGGGAAGACAGCTCCGGACTCCATCTTCGGACCCAGGCTTGAGTTGGCAGGTCAGGCCATTCCCGGGTGCTGATCTGCACTGGCTTGGCCCACGCACCAGCAGGATGAACCTCAAATAAGGTGGGAAACATCTTGCACTGAAAGCACTGTTACCTCTCTCCCTCAGTGTTTTTTTGTTTTGTTTTGTTTTGTTTTGTTTTTCTCTTTTCCCATTTCTCTTCTGATCCAAGCCATCACCATCTGGTAAAGCCAACAATACCCTCACCGCTAAGGAACTTTTAGAGACATAAACTATAAGGAGACGTGGGTGGGCTACCAAAGATCTCCCAGATTGCTGCAGTCTGACAACTGCCCCCAGACTCCATGCTTGGAGGCCAGGATCAGCATAGTACCCAGCACTGACCACTGCAGACTCAGTAGGGCTAACAAGCATAGAATCAGGTTTTGGCCTGTGCCCCCCACAGAGTGGTGCCCATCAGAGACATCTCACTGTATGTGTATGTATACATAATATATGTATATATTGGTTTTGTTTCTCCTTATTTTCTCTTTCTCTTATTCATCCTGATACCTGTCTGATACATTCTCTTGTCTACATATTCTTTCTTGTTGTTGTTGTTTTGGTTTTTACTTTTATTGACTCCTGCTTGGCTCATATCTTTCCTTCCTCAAGCAAATGCTGTTTTTCCTTTTCTTCTTGTTTTCTCTCTCCTTTTCCTTTTTCATATGAGTAAATATTGTATAGAATCTACATGGTTTGACCCACTACTCTCACCTTTCACTGTTTCTAAACTATCTACTCAAGTTTCCCAAAGCATAAGTAACATCCTATTGTAAGTTTTACATCTATTAGAACTTTCTTCATTACCTCTATACCTTTTCCTATCCCTCATTATCCCTACTACAAGCAGGGGGAAAAAAATCACTCTACTAACAAAATACCCACTACATGCAAATTCCTGGTTTATATTGGATTCTTCTTTATCACGGTGTAGATTTTGCTCTTATGGTTAAAGATACAAAGTTAATTTCTACCACAGTCGGTCAATTTCATGAATGTAATTGATGCTATTGTTAATGTACTAGTGTAATGAGTGTGCCATACAGTCTATAACCAGTTCTACATTCTCATATGGTAATACTGTAATTATCTGAGGTAATAATCATTAACATAATCCAGGGTCTTGAGACAACCACAAGAGCCAAGAATCACGTATGCCTAGAAGACGCTGAACAAACAGAATTCTCCTAAAAAGTATTGATATTTGTCTTCAAGCAACCTCCCATAATCAAAATATAAAAATCAGCACTGAAACTAAAAGGGGGGAAATACATATGGATACAAAGAAAATGATGAGACCCAGAAGTAAAATACAACCCCAGACCCCCAGCTCAACCAGAACAAATCCAGAGGACAACGAAATAGAGGAAATTGGAAAACACTCAACCAAACTTTCAGAAATGATAGCAGCAGAAGTTAAAAAACAGATGGATGAGGTTATAGAGAACATCAGATTAGAAATAATTGGCCAAGTTAAGTCAGAGATGGCGATCATAATGAAAGACCTGCTTAGTGAATTTAGAGTAGACACAGATAAAAAAACAGAGGAGCTTAGAAAAACAATGGAAAACTTAACCACTCAATTCAGGAAAGAAATGGAACCCATGAAACAGATCCAAACAGATGTCCAAGAAATCAAAAACTGTCTTGAAAGTATACACAGTCGATTAAATGAGAGTGAAGACAGAATCTCAGAACTAGAAGACAGGACTGCACTTTATGACCATGAAATGGAAAGCTTCTTAAAAATAACTAGAATCTATGAGAAATCAATACAACAACTGCAAGATGATGCAAAGAAGAACAATATAAGATTGATTGGAGTGAAGGAAAAAGAAGGAGACAGTGCAAAGGATCTCAGAAGATTATTCACAGACATAATGACAGAAAACTTCCCAAGCATGAGAAGAGAACTTGACATACAGATAAGTGAGGCATATAGAACCCCAATTACCCACAACCAAAATCAATCTACACCAAGACATATCATAATCAAGATTCCAGAAATTCAACAAAAGAACAGAATACTGAAAATTGTTAGGGGAAAAAAACAAAATCACCTATCAAGGTAAACCCATCAGAATCACAGCAGACTTCTCAACACAAACCCTTAAATCAAGGAGAGCTTGGAGCAAAATATTTCAAGCCTTAAAAGAAAATAATCTCCAACCCAGATTGATGTACCCAGCTAAACTATTGTTCAGATTCAACAATGAAATAAGATATTTCCATGACGAAGAACAACTGAAGAAATTCATGACCTCCAAACAACCTCTACAAAATATTTTGAAAGATGTCCTAGAAAAGGAAACTACAATTACAAGGACACTAATAAACAATAATCCACTACGCAAGACAAACAGCGAAACTGAGGTGAAACACAGAACATACAACAGAAAAGATCTATGACAAAGATAAGTCAGTACATAACAGCTGTAACTATCAATGTAAATGGTCTCAACTCACCAA
>PVJO010026730.1:0-20720 GCA_004026905.1 Hystrix cristata
GCCCGACTTTCCAGGTGGCTCTGCTGAGCTCTGGAACCAGTCGCGTTGCCTTGGTCTTGGGGACAGCACAGAGCAGGTGTCCGCGCCCCACCTCCGCACGCACCCTGACTGGCGCCCAAGTCAGCTCCTAAGGGCCTCAAGGGCCTGCCTAGGGCCCGGGGCTTTCTGCCTTCCACCCCACCTGCTCCACCTGGGCCCGGAGGCCACGCTGACAACCCAGGGCAGGTGGGAAGGGCAGGAGTAGGGACTGACGCCTGTCTCCAGAACGGGAAGTCTTGCTTTCATATTGCTTCCCCCAGTGTCTTCGTGCTATAACCTAACATGTTGGCACATGATCTTAAAAAAATAAACAACACAAAAATCTCAACTGTTGAAATGGTGCTGGCTTCCCCGTGGAGATGGTTTGGAGAATTTAGGTTTGAGACTCCTCTCTTCTCTAAACTGCAGCAATGATAAGTGAGACCTATAAAGTAAATTTAAAAAGACACAACCAGGCTGCAAATAAGACCACATCTCCACGAGTCAGAAACAAAACCCAGAGGGACTGTGAGCCAATGTCAGAAGCTGTAAGCAGTGGCCAGTCCCGTGGGATAAGAGGGATTGAAAGACTTGACTTGAGTGTAACCCTCAAACCCCGAAACAGTGCTGGGCAAGGGAGGCTGCTGCCAGTGGGTCTTCCCCAGCATACAGGAACTTGAGGATGCTGTGGAACCTGGTGAGTAGAAGCAGGAGGGGACAAAGGACAGAGAAAGCGACATTGTTCAGCATTAGCCACCCTGCAGCCAGGTAAGATGCTCCTGCAGATATTCCTGAATCAGTGAGGTGCATACTCAGAGAATTGTGGGGACAAGCCTCAGGACAGAAATGCTGCCTTAAAGGGGCTCCACTGATCAAACCAGGGACAGCTTGATCATTAAAATAAATAGCGATAGCGATGAATTATAACTTATTAAAGAAAATAGGAATCTATACAGAAGTGAAGTTGGAGGTTTGAAGAGAAGTGGAATGTTTATATAATTTCAAAGGATCTCTGTTCGTAACACTTATTAATTGTAAGGGGAGAAGAGCTAAATGTACAGAGACCCTGGCAAACACCATTGTGTAGAAGGCATAAAGCCCCTAAAGATGTCCACATCCTATTCACAGCACCCAAGAATCAGACCTTCTCTGGCAGAAGGGATTCTGCAGATGGGATTGTGGCTGGGGAGATTTCCTGGATTAAGAGTGGGTTAGCCAGAAGAGTCTTTATAAAGGTGGGGGGGAATCAGAGTAGGACAGTGAAACCTAAAGAGGGAAAGAGGCCTTAGGGTGCTGTGACTATGAGCAAGGATGCCAAGGCAGCTTCTAAGACTTGCTATGGTTTATACCCAACTGTCCCCCAAAGCCTCCTGCACTCTTAGGTAGGGCAATTGGATCATGCAGGTGCCACAGCTGACTCACCATTAGGAGGTGGGGTCTGGTGGAAGAATTCGTCTTCCTCTCTCTGCTTCTCTCTGCTTCCTGTCCCCCATGCCATGAGCAGCTCTCCTCTGCCAGGCCCCTCCGCCATGCTGTTTCTTCTTTGGAGCCAGCTGACCTTGGACTTTCGGAAATGTGAGCCAAAACACACCTCTCTTCCTTTAAGTTGTGGATGTCAGGCATTGTGTATCAGCAATGAGAAAAGTGACTAAGTCAGAGCTGGAAGTAAGAAATGAATTCTTACCTGGAGTGGGCCCATAAGAACCAACCCTGCTGATGTCTTGACTTTTAGCTTTGTAAGACTGATTTTGGATTTGTGACCTCCAGACTGTTAGATTATTTTTTTAAATCAAGTTGTTTCAAGCCATTCTTTGTCATAGGAATCTAGTATACCTTCTTAATCAAGTGAGCAAATTAACATCACCAGAAATGGGGGCAACTGAAATTGGGGACCACCCGACAGGGTACAGCAGGAAGGATGCAGAGTCACTCCTGTGATATTCCTGCCAAGGACATATGACTTCAGTCCAGTCACGAGGGTTCGCCAAACAGATAAAGAGTTCTACAAAATAACTGGTTATTTTAAAAATGTTAAGGTTGGGGCTGGGGATTTAGCTCAGTGATTAGAGTGCTTGCCTTTCAAGCACAAGGGCCTGAGTTCGATCCCCGGCACCACAAAAAAAAAAAAAAAAAAGTCAAGGTTATGAAAACTACAGAAATATTCAAGAACTTTTCCAGATTGAAGGAGACCAAAGAGATATCACAATTAAATGTGCCATGTGATTCTGAAGGAATCCTTTTGCTACACAAGACACTAGGGGACAACTGGCAAACTTAATGGGGCCAGAAGACTCAAGATATCAATGTTAGTATCCTGATGTTGAAGTCTGCATTTGGCTGTCTAGAAGAATACCTTTGTCTCTAGGTAAGGTACACTAACGTATTCTGAAGCAATGGGAACACATCGTGCCCTGAGTGTACTTCCAGATGACACAAGGGAAATAAGCTCTTTTATGATACTAGCGGTTTTTTGTAAATTTGAGATAAAAAACGCAAAATGAATCTACAAACTGAGATCTGAAAACATATGAAACAAAGTTGAAGAAAGATAGTCTATAAAATAATCAGCAAATTCATTGCAGATGAAATGTTTCTGTAGAAGACTGACAATTTTTTTTTAAATGAAAGAAATAAGAGGTACTGATTCCTTACTGAGAAAAGTATAATCCTGGTATTTAGCTGGAACATGGATATGCAAGAAAAGTGCATTATAGACCGATCTGCCTTCCGAGTCCTTGACATTGGGAGGCGGTGTAAGGTGATGGTTACCGTGTGGCTTCTGGAGCCAGGCACTCTGGACTGGGTTCTGGTGTCCATATCTATCTTCTCTGCGACTTGGGGAGAATGACTTGACTTTTTTTGTGCCTTAATTTCTTCATTTGTAAAAAAGGAAAATAACCTTCACAATAAGTCTCCTGGGATGAAGTGAAGTACTTAACGGAAAGTACTTTAATGGGGTCTTGGACATATAAAACCTAAGAAATATTAGCTATTATTATTATGGGAAACAATAAGTTCTGTCGTTTCTATCAAACAGAAGTGACTCCATCTTAGACTCTAGCCCATCCTAGATAGCCCTTCCTGAACACACTAAATTACAGAAAATGACTGCTTAATTCCAATCTTGGGAACACAGCTACAAACCAAAGAGAGTTTATTAGGGGCCAAGGATTTTCTATTCTCCACATCCCCCTCCAATCTGCTCTCCCTTCCCTTCAGCAACCCTCCGATTCCCCTCGCACCGTCTGAGTTAGCCAATCCTGACAGATTGTGAACCTCCAAACTAGCCAATGGGAAAGAGGTCTGCTGCTCCTCCTGTGTTAGAGATAAAAGGGGAAATCCTCTTTTGTCCTGCATGCCTGCTGCCTCATTGCTGGGATGTGCTTGCACCACTTTTGCAAGAGTAGAAGCCTTGTCGAGATTTCTTGATGTCTGAGTGCTTTATTATCTGCACCAACAAAGTGAGTCTGGTGGCTTATTTCCAACATTCTGAACTTAGATTCCGAAATTCTGAATGGAATAATGCTAAGTTGAATATAGTCGGGTACACACTTAGCAATGCATAATGGTGAAGTAGGTTTTATGACCAAAAATGTACCTGTGAGTCAACATCAGATAATTCATCCATGCAGTATACCTCAACTCAGCAAAAACTATTACTAGTCTAACTTCCTTAACCTAATAGACCGGGCAAGGCTATCCTTAGGCAAGGTTATCTATCACTGTTTTTATTCAACATTGCACTGGAGGACTCAGAGAGTAGAAGTTAAGCCAAAGGAAATTGCCATTTTCTTAGGTGACAACTCCTTAACATCAGAAATATATACCATTCAGTCTATACTAGAAAACAATGAAAGTTAAGAATTGCAAAGGAAAAGTGCCCATATTTACATCCTGATTGTAGAAAATCCAAGGGGTAAATAATCCAACAAACAAAGTATTAGGACTGGTAAGAGAGGTAGCAAGGTTACTAAATTCAAGATCAACTTTTAAAACAAGGATTAGCATTCCTATTCATTGATAGTAGCAAATTAGGAAATGCAATGGACAAAAAGGATTCTATTCACGATCGTGACAAAGATCTGAGAATATATTTAGCAAAAGATACCCCAGACCTTTCTGGAGTGACATAGCTATCGTGTGACTGTGTCCCCCCAAATTCACGCACTGGACCTTGGTGGCCAGTGTGATGATACCAAGGAGCGAGGCCACTGACAGCAGAGCTGCTGTGGATGGACTGGCACCCTGTAAACATGCACGAGGTGGGAGTGAGTCTGTTCCCTCCATCCCTTCCACCTTGTGAGGATGCAGCCTTTGTCCCCTCCAGCAAAGGAGCATGGAGAGGCCTGGTCCCTCCCAGACACGGGCCTGCTGCTACCTCAGTCTGGGAACTCCCAGCTTCCAGAACTTTGAGAAAATATATGTCTTTTGTCTGTAAGTTTCTCAGTCTCAGGTATTTTGTTAGAGCAACACAGATGAATAAGACAAATATAAACATTACTGGGGGACGCTGGGGATTTAACTCAGCGGAAGAGCGCTTGCCTTGCAAGCACAAGGCCCTGAGTTCGAGCCCCAGCACCCAAAAGCAAGCAAACAAACAAACAAATTACTCAGGGACTTAAAGGATGAACTAAGTGGAAATATATGTGGTATATATTATAAATAGGAGGAAAAAATAAAATAAACATCCCTCACCAAAAGTCTATAAATTCGGTTCAATTCCCACACAAATCCCAATAGAATTCATTCATGAAATGTGACAAGCTGATTCTAAAATCCATATAGAAATCAAGAGATCGAGAATAGAGTAGGACTGGGAGTGTAGTTCAGTGGTAGAACATGTGCTTAGCAAGCAAGAAGCCCTGGGTTTGATCCCCAGCACCACACATGAAGAAAGAAAAAGTAAAGGAGAGAAAGGAAGGAAGGATGGATGGAAGGAAGAGAAAAAAAGAACGAAGAAGACAAGAAAAAGAGACTATGCATGTACCTAAATCTTTATCTCGGGGTCTGCTTCTAGGGAAACCCAAAATAAGTTCATTTTTGAAGAACAAGAATGGAGTAGGAATGGTAGGTAATGGAACTTACTGAAAGTTTTAGATATATGACAATGCCGTAGACATTCAGGCAATGAAGTAATGTCAGGGAAACAAACAAATAGACTACTGGAAGAAAAAAAGAAACCAGAAAGAAACCCATGACATGGAGACTCGCAATGAGACAGAAGTTGCTGTGTAGATTTTGGGGAAAGGGTGGGACAGTCTATAAATGGTACTGAGACAACTGGTGATCCGTGTGGAAGATAAACACCACTCGATCCCCAGGTCACATCACACCGAGAATGAAATCCAGGTTGATGAAAGATCTAGTTGTGAAAATAAAACTTTCAGAACAAAGTCTGGGAGGAAATCATCATGAATAGGGTAGTGTCTTAGTTTGGGACTCTAAGGGGATATGACAGACTGGGTGGCTTAAATAACAGATATTTATTTCTCGTGGCACTGGAGGCCCCAAGTCTGAGGTCAGGCTGCAGCCTGGTTGGCTCTTGGGGTGGGGACGCCTCCCGTTCACAAAGGGCTGCTTTGAATCCGTATGTATGGAGAGCAGAGAGGGAGAGAACAAAACTCAGCTGAGCGCCTTCCTGCCGGGATCCTCGTCCCCCTCACGAGAGCCCCAGCTCTTCACCCAACCCCTCCGGAGCGCTGACTTCCTCACACCAGCGCACTGCGGGTCAGGGTTCAGCGTATAGGTACACACGGGTCTGTGCAGATGCGCTAAAGAAAAATGGTGGCAGATTTGACTTCTATTTAAGCTTTGATTCCTTACTTAAACTCCCATCGACCAAACACATCACAAAGTTTAAAGACAAAATACAGGGGAAAATTTGCCACTCATATACTCAACAAAGGAAACCTATGCAGAATATTTAAGGCATTCCCACAAACATCAATGTTTTGAAAAGTCAACCAACCAAGAAGAAAAACGGGAAAATGATATAAACATGGAATTCATGGGAGAGGAGACGTGAATGGACTGTAAAGCTGGCCTGAATGGGAAGCAGGGGTGCAAACAGAAGACAAGGAGATACTATTTCATGTTATCCCGGAAGTCCTGCCATGGCACCTGCTGGTGAGGACGTGGAGGAACGAGATGCTTGGAACCTGCCGCCGGGAATGTGAATTGCCCTGCCGGTGGAAGAAAGCCGGCACCGCACTGTGAAGTCCCAGGCGCTCCTGCCCAGCGCCCGGCCTTTCTGGTGCTGGGAGTGCAGCCCGAGGGGCTCATACACACACTGATGTCTAGAGTCGCTGGTCGGGCAACTTGGGCCCAACTTAAATGTCCGCCGATAGGAACATAGAGGAACAAACGATGGGACATTCACACAGTCAGTAAGGCCCACAGGAAGGGTTGGCAAATTCCTGCCCATCCCCCAAATCCAGCTCAGGGACTGCTTTTGAACAGCCCAAGAGCCAGGAGGAATGTTTCTGACATTATTAAAGAGGCAGAAACAAAACAATCCAAAAACAATCAAAGCATATACAATAATCAAAGAATATACAACAGAGACTGACTATCTGTGGCTTGAAAATTCTAAAATATTTACCCTTTGGCTTTTGATTCAAAAGTTTTTCTGACCCTTGATCTAGAGTCATAGGTATTAACACAAATCAATCCTTCAAAAAACAGTGGAAAGCATAAAATACATGCAAGTCACACATGTGAGCATGTACCTATTAGCTAATACTGAAAGCCAAGTGTAAAGATACCTATATATGCAGCAGGACTATAAAAATTGCCCAAGAAGCTGGTGTGGCCATGCACATCTATAATTCCAGAATTCTGGGAGGCTGAGGCAGAAGGATTGCAAGTTCAAGTCCAGCCTGGGCAAATTAGCAAGACTCTGGCTCAAAATAGAAAATAAAAAAGCTAGGGATGTAGCTCAGTGTGAAGGCTCTGTGTCTATTCCCAAGTACCATACAACAAAACAAAACAAGAATAACAGCAAAAACAAAAATACACAAGAATACTCTACATTCGGAGCATTTGTCACCTCTGGGGCTAGGACAGGAATGAGCTTGAGTTAGGTTCTGAGAGTTTTATTTGTATCTAAAATGCTTTGCTTCATAAAACAAGAAGAGCTGTGAAGCAAGCATGACTGAATACAGGTTCTAGTAACACTGGATAGTGGTTCCCAGGTGATCAGGATGAGATTTCCTACGGATTTATACACATTTGAAATAATCCATAAAGGAAAATTCTTTAAAGGAGTGACTTGTGGTGCTTGTGCCCAGGCTGTGGCTGCGAAGAAGGCCCTGACACCCTGCTCTGGCCTGTCCTCTGCTGGCCCGGCCTGGTCCCAGCTGCACGCTGTGCAGTCTCTAGACCCTGGCCCGGGGCTCTGCCTTGGCAGCAGGAGGCACCAGGCCACAGCTGTGCTGGCCAGAGAGGACGGGTGGCAGCCCGGCATCTGCCACAGTTTGCAGCAGGGGCCAGGGCCCAGCCTGTCTATCTGTGGAGGGAGGTGGTGACGTCCTGGACTCCAAAATCATCTGGCTCTGTCCTCCCAGGGCCCAAGACCTTCATTCTGAGGCCTGCGGCTGAGGCCCTGCTGTGGCCTCTCTGATCAAAATTCTGGTCATGTGACCCTCATCCTAGACTTCCTGTCCCACCCGATGTCCCTGAGGAGGAGCTGCAGAGAAGAAGTGTTGGCCGCAAGAGCAATGTGTGTGAGATGCGGAAGGCAGAGGGAGAAGGCAGCCAGGGCTGTCTGCAGGTCTAGTTGATGAGTGGGGAGGGGGGCCCAGGCTGTCCTCACACTGCCCCACCACTCTCGTCCCCAGGCCTGTGTCCAGCAATGTCATGCAGACCCACAGGTGTGGAGCACCGGGGAGGCAGCTGCCCAGAGACCCCACCAGGAGCTGGCACCCTCTAAATATCTGTTAGACAACAGGCTGGCCCTCAGTCCTGTGGGGCTGACAGACACACTGGAAAATCAGGAGTTAAAAAGGATATGGAATCGAGGGAACCTGGAGACCAGAGGCTAGGAACCCGGCTCAGCCTGCAGAGACTGTGGTCAGCAGGAGACACCAGGAAGCCAGAGCCGAGAAACAAGATTTTGATGATCCATGTGTTGTTGCCATGTTGGCATGTTAGGAAGAGAGCAGGGCAATCAAAAGCTCTTCTCACATGCCATTACATCAGGACACTAGTCTCGCCTACTTTATAGATGCCATAAAAGCTGCAAACCTTTGTCTTCTGGGTCAGCCAGGGCCCCTGTCTCTCCCACACTCCTTCCCCATGCTACAGCCCCAGGGCAAAGCCTCGTTCCTGTTCCACGGTGCACTTGCCTGATAGTGTTCAGGAACCCACAAGTTGGTGACAGCTGGATACGTCCTGGCTTCTCAGACTGATTGGCGACCGCTTCTCCGACCCTGCAGTGCCCCGCCCCACCCACCTCCTGTCATGAACCCTCATCCCATAATTGCCAGGGCTGTGGTTCCCCCTTGATTGAACTAGTCAAGAGTGAGTTTGAGTGGCAAGTGCCTGCGGCGCCTAGGAAGGCATGGAGGAGGATGCGCCTGTCCCATGTCTTCCTCTCTCCCTTGTTAGCTCCAGAGTGAGCTTGCTCCACTCTGCCATCAGCAGGATCATTTCTGAAAAATGGTGAGTTTGCTCCACACCCTCCTGGCAGGGCTCCAGAGACAACAGGGCTCTGATCCTCATCCTGTGGGCAGCCACAGAGGAAGCCACATGGATGAGGCCACATGGATGAGGCCACTACCAGATGCAGAAGACATCGCCGTGAATTCTCTCCTGCGCCCTCCCAAGCAGTCGCTGCCCGATCTTACAGTGGAGAAAACCGATGAGCAGGAGGTGGTAGAGCTGGGGTTGAACCCACCTATCAATGCCAGCTCCCACGGATCCCTGCACTCACCCCCTTGCCTATGGCTGTGCAGGAGGAGGAGCCATGATTTCTATCCCTGTCTGTCCTCTGCCGGGTTCCATGGCCCTTGTCCCTGGCCTGCCACCCTCCACCTCCCTCGGCTTTTCCTTCCCTCGCTTCCTTTCTCCTCTGGCACGGTGTGGCTGACGATGACTCCAGCCAGAAGCAGTGGGGCCCAGGGACACAGCTGACTTAGACCTGAGACCTCTCAGAGAACAGCCACATAACCTGAGGAGTTGAGGCCCCAAACGGCTGCTCCCCGCCCTCTGCTACCCCCATCTGCAAAGCCTCCCCATCCGGGGCAAGGCCACCTTGGTGCCCACTGTTGCCTGACACCACACTTGGTGTCAGAGAACCCATCCCTGGGCCCAGCGCTGGAGCAGGTGTTGCCGTGATGCCTCCACCTGGAGACTGTGGCTTCCTCATGCGGGTGGCAGTCAGGGCTGTGAGGTAGAGGGACAAGGGTCCCATCTTGGCTCAGCCACTGCAGGGCTGATGGCTGCGGGCAAGTTGCTTTCTCCTCCTCTTCGTCTACAGGGCCATCCTGAGAGTTCAGTGAGATCACGTGGGCGAAGCCTGCGGTACAGTGATGTGGCCCTGGGTGCCCAGCAGGGACAGCTGCACCAGGAGAGCTGTGGTGGCCTGGAGGAGGGAGCAAGAACTTAGGCCTGATGGACTTGGGTTCAGACCCCAGCTCGGTCACTTAGGGCTGTGACGGGCAGGTCAGCCCTGTTCGAGCCCCATCTTTCCATCAGGAGAAAGGCATGAATGGTGGGAGACAGGCCTCTTCCTCCTCTGTCCCCACTCCCTTCACAGCAGGTGAGCGTGCAGTAGGTGCTTCGTAGCTGCGGGCCCTTTTATAGTGCAATCACCACAGTTACCCCAGGAGCTCTGAGAGGAAGGAAGCTCAGCTTCTCCAAACACTGGCCTCCTCTGACTGCCTGCTCCCGATAGTTGATTTGGGGTTTCTCGATTTCAGAACTGGGGATAATTTTCTATTGCTTTAAGCCACTCAGTTTGGATACTATGTTACTGTAGAGGGAGCCCCAGGTTTTGCTGGCCACCACACTCACAGCCCTGGCACCGTGTGAGACACACGGCAGGTGCTCAGGAAATATGTTTGAATGAATTCGTAAGTGACCTGTTCCTTCTCATTCTGGATTGAGCCAGACATAATATCCTCTGGCCTTGGAAAAATACTTCTTAAGTTATATTAATAACAGTAACTCAGAATATCGTCATTCCCATTAAACACCCATTATGAGTCACTGTGAGCAGAGCCTCCTGTTCTACCAGGGTGCTGGCCCGCAGGGTCTCCCCCTTCTGCTGCAGCCCAGAGACTCTAACTCCAGTGGCTCTGCTGGGGTTAGGTCCAGGGCGTGGTGAATCCACACTGCTCTCCAACACGGCCCTCGCCGGGCACGCTGGGGACTCTGGGAAGAGGAGCGGCCTCTCCCACTTCCCAGAACATCTGGGCTGACCTTGGGAGCACAGAGTTAATGAGGATGATGGGGCTGCCCCCTTGTAATGGGCTTTTGAGGCTGTGGCCAGCTGGACAGCTTGTAGGGCAGGCAGGAGGGGAGCCTGAGTTTCCCAGCAGGGCCGGGAGGCTCTGGACACAAGCTTCGACACAGGCTCATTGTCAACCTGCTCTAACGCAGGGCATTCGTCGGGAGAGTAGAAATTTGCTTGGATGAGAAGTTATCTTTAAGGTGACATATAAACTCTAATCAAGCATCCAAAGAAACTTGAAATATTCTTTCTAAATAACACTGGCAAATGGGAGAGGGAAGTCAAATAAATGCAAAAGGAATAAAACCCCACAAAAACAATGTAGGGGGCTATAACACTTATAAAAGTTATGTCAATGTACTATCACATCCCAGACATCCCAAGTATACTTTAAAAATTTAGAATGCAACAAATGTGACATTTCAAAAGGAGTAGGAAACGAATAAATATGGCTGAAAAAATTAAGGACTTTATTTTTCTACAAACTACTTGATAACATAAATTTCAAATGGGATAGAGTTAAATATAAAAAAGGAAATAAAAAAGAGAATAAAGCAGATGAGAATATTTATATGTCAAAGTCTAAGTTTAAGAAGGCTATCAAAAACTGTAAAGGAAATATTGAAAATGTGACTGCAAGGCACAGTAGTACACACCTATAATTCTAGCTTTTCAGGAGGCTGAGGCAGGAGGATGAGAAGTTCACGGCCAGCATGGGCAACTTCACGAGATTGCCTTTCAAAAGAGGACTGGGGATGTAGCTTGGTGGTAGAGACCCTGCCTAGCATGTGCCAGTCTCTGAGTTCAATCTCCAGTACTGAAAAAAAGGCTTTTGTACATAAAAAAAATAAAATTAATAAGCAAATGATAAATTGGGAGAATTCAACATATATCTGACAAAGTGTTAATACTGGTACAAATCAATAGCAAAAAATACATCTTATTAGGAATGTACATAGGACATGGACATGTAATTTAAAAATAGCTTTAAGGATATCCTTTTAAACTGTTTCTTCTTCTTCTTCTTCTTCTTCTTCTTCTTCTTCTTCTTCTTCTTCTTCTTCTTCTTCTTTTTTTTTTTTGTTTGTTTGTTTTGTTTTTTTGATGCCAGGGACCGAACTCAGGGCCTTGTGCTTTCAAGGCAAGCACTCTAACCACTGAGCTAAATCTCCTATAACTTAAAAATAGATACCAATGACTAGCAAACATATGAAACCATTTGTAACCATAAGAGTAATAAAAGAAATGCAAATAAAACCACAAGATACCTGCTTTGCCCGCTGAACTAGCAGAGATCAGAGTAATGTTAAAAAAAAAAACAAAAAACCAACAGCTAGATGGGGAAGAATTGAGTAAGAGAGACTCACACTGCTGGGACTGTAAATTGGTACAACTGTTCTGTAAGGCTAAAACCCCAAAACATTTCCAACTGTTTGCACCAGCAAATCCTATTTCTAGAAATGGTCACCATGAAGATGGGCATATATGCAAAACGAATAAATTCATACGTGTGCGTTGCAGTGGCATTTGCACATGGAAAATGGAAGCTGCCTGATGTGCACCCCATCCAAACACCAACTCTAGCTCACCATCATTCACCCCATCCTCCATCAAGATTAAGGACTAGATGTGGCTTTGTTTAAAGAGCCCCCTGTGGTACCCAGGGTAGAGGCCATTTAGAGCTTTCCCTGGGTGGACCGGAGAGGGAGGTCATTGCTGAGGACTTCACCTGTACTTTGTTTCTTGGTGTCTGGAAGGAACAGAAAGCATTTCTGTTTCCCTAGGGACCTGCTTTTGCATTTAATACCTGGCTTCTTGATGCTCTTGAGAGCTTACTGCCCCTTGGGGTTGGCACTGCCCCCCACCTAGGCAACCTCTTCTCAGCTCCAGCTGACACATGAAGCTTAACCATCACTCCCACTCCCTGTCAATCTGACACCTAAACACATCTCCTTTAATCATACCCACAATAGTTTAATACTTCCGACTAACACACACATCTTGCACACAGTGCAAAACACAATAATCCTTTCCCTAAAGTTTCAACAGTTTCAGCATTTTTCAAAAGCCCAAGTCCCTTCCGAGACTCAAGGCAAACTCCTAGCACTGAACCTCTGTAAAAATCAGAAACTAAATGCATAATCCCAAAGTACAGTGGCACAGGGCAAACATTCCCATTCCAAAAGGAAGGAATAGGGATAGAAAAAAATTGAACCAAAACAAGATTGAAATCCACCAGAGCAAACATTAAGTCCTATAATTCCATATCCAGCACTGGACACAGGGCTGTGAGATGTAAGGTCCAGCAGGCTTGGGCAGCTCTACCCCTGTAGTGTTTCTGGTTGCAGCCCACACAGCCTCTCTCTTAAGCTGGCTTCACTCACAGTCTTCAGCTTTCCTTGGCAGATGTTCCACATTCTTGGCATTTGCAACACCCTGGGGTCTCCACTGCACATTTGCCTTCATTCCCCCAGCTTCCTACACTACCCTCTCGGGCCTCCTTCCCTGGCCTCCAAGGCTTTCCTCTGAAATCTGGGTAGAAGCCTCTCTGGCCCCACGACTCTTGCATTCTGCATGCCAACAAAACCATGGATGATGCCAAGGTCTCCCACCAGCAGTAACCAGGCCCCCTCGAACCATGGCAGCAGCAGCCTCTGAGTGCCTTGATGGCAGAGCATGGTAAAACAAATCCCAGGGAACCAACTCCTTAGGTGGCCCTTCTGGAACAGGGGATTTAAATGAAAGGTTTATAGTTTTGCACGTTGGAGCCTGTGATGGGTGGAGTCTTGCTGATTCCTTAGATGCCCGCAGAGCATCTTTCTTTTTGTCCTTGTACAAAGTACTTGGTTCCTTTTTGGTGGTGCTGGTCTCTTCAGCAGTCACACCTACTTTGCCCCAACTTTACACATGATTCTTTTTGGGACAAAATTTAAGTTTTTCGAATTTTTCTGCTTTGATCTTTCCTCCAATTATAACTGTAAACATGACTAAATGAAGCCAGCACTAACCATGCTACAACCTGAATGTTGGGCTACTGTCCCAGTTTTGCAGCCTTGAAACCTAATCATCAGTCACTCTGTGAAGATATTCTACAGATCCTGGACACACTTTCCATAGCAGTCACTTGGTAACTTCTCCCGCTCTTCTGTCCCTCACCTAGAAGGTCAGTCTCTAGCCTCTGCCTCCCCTGAGTGCCCACAGCTGCTGCCCTAACTCAGCCTCACTTTCCTGCCTGGGATCAACATGGTCCTTCCACCTCTAACCCCTCCTTTCTCAACAGACACTGCCACAACCAGAGTGACTTTCTGAAAGCACGGATCTGAGTATGATGCTTCCCTGCTTGAACTCTTCATTTGGCCTTTAGAGCCAGCAAATCAAATTTTCCACCTTTACCATGACATTCAAGGCATTTTATGAGCTGGATTCTGTGTAGTTTCTCAGTGAACCAGGCTCTCTTAGGTGCCTCCCAGCCTTAGCTCATACTGGTTTCTCTGCCTGGTGCATCTGTTTACCCTTTCTCTTCTAGGATGGTTGGAATCATCAGTTAGGGGTAGGAACTCTTGTGCCCCTCTTTTGTTGTTTCCTTGCACACAGAGATACATCCATCAGTGTAACACTCCCAGATTCCTGACTCCTCACTGTCACTACCCTGCAGGACTTCAGAGCCACTTTGTCCACAAAGCCTCTTGTGGCCAGCTAGGCTGGAGTAGGTCCTACCTCTGTCCTCCACCATCTCGTTGTTTGAAATGGTGTCAGACAAATTAGTTATTCCAATTTCAGTATGTCAGTGGTATTTTCTCAAAAATGAACAAAATAAGCTGGTCACACCCAGAAAAATAATGGGCAGGATTTATTTTCCATGATAAAATTTGATCTTTCAAGTGAAGATGAGAATTTTTAAAAACATCTTTCCAGTACTTACAGACTTTTCTGATGAGGTCTACCCGGATATTAATAAATTCAATTTTAAAAATACTGTATGAAAAAATTGGTCAATATTTGAAAGATCTGTATAATCTGTGTCATTCAGAGAACAAATATCTTCCAAATGAGCAGTTCATGATGTTACAAGTCCAGGCATGGAGCCATTCAAAGTTCAGGATAGAACAGTAAATTTTAATGTGCCAACATTTCATTGATGTAGTTTCAGATTCCACGTTGCAATTGACCTTTAAGAGGTACCATAGATTGAGTGTTGCTATTAAAATTTTTTAAAAATTTGCAATTATCTGAAGAAGACTTTTAAAACATTGCTTCCTTTTCCCATGTGGGCATTGACTGCACCCAAGGTTTTGTAAAATAGGACTAAATGCTGAGGGTGGACAGCAGCTCTCTGGAGTCAGCAGATAAATGCAAAGCGTCTGGGGCACCCAGAACTCCAAATACTTAATACTTATCAGTGTCCAAAGCAGTGACACAAAGATGCACTTAGCAAGGGGCATGTGCTGCTCCAGGGAGAAAATGAGGGTAATTGAAATTAACTTGGCTCCTGTGTTTGTTTCCTCCTTTACTAATCACCGGGAAATCTGCTGCTGGCTGGGCGGGAGGGCCTGAGGGCCGATGCCCTAGGGAGTCCAGGGCTCAATTAAGCTTCAGCAAATTGGATTTCTGGCCCTGAGGCCACAGGGCTGGGGTTGGCATTGAGGCATGAGCTGCCAGAAGGTATTAGGCCAAGGGCTGGCCAGATGGGTTCAACAGCTAATTCAATCTGGCTTCCCAGAAGCAAGACTGGTGGGAGCTGTAGGCCTGGAGAACTGCGCTCTGGCCGTGAGGGTGGGGCTGTGCGTGACCCACCCAGGCGTCCCGCACTGGCACCTGGCCTCCACCGACAGTGCACTAATGATCCTGACAGCTTGGTGGTTGGTGGCAGTCAGTGCCTGGGAAAGTCCCAGAGCTGTGACCCCAAAGCTGACAGACGGGTCATCTTGCTCTGGGGGTGAATTTGGGGGCCCTCTCTACAGCACTGACATTCTTGCTTCTATGCCCTGCCACTGTCTCTTAGAAAGAATAGAATCAGGAAACTCAGATCAGAAGACGCAGAGACAGTGGAGAGAGAGTGAGACAGACAGGAGAGAGACAGGGACGGAAAACAGGCAGAGAAGGAGGAACAGCAGAGAGATTCTCTACGGGAAAGAGACATCTGGACAGGACGACCAAGACAGAGATGGGCTTAGAAAGAGGAAGCGGGGAGTGCACGAGAGGCTGACACCCCCAGACCCTTGCAAGGGCCATGACAGGTCACCTCCGAGGGACCCAGAAAGGACTGACAGGATGCACAGGGCCCTGGAGGAGGCTGGTTTAGGTTCAAGCTGGGAGGCCAGGAGGGATTCAGGACACAGGAAGACACTATATTCCTTTACTTTGATGTTGGGATTTTCCAGTCCTATCAGTGACTGGAAACATTCAGAGCTTTATCTCTTCACCCTTATTTTTTGTGAGGATGGAACCCAGGATTCGCACATGCTCTGCCTCTGGGCTGTCTCTCCAGCCCCAGAGCTTTCTTTGACTTTTTTTTTTCTTTTTTCCTTTAAATCAGGAATAGTTTCTAACCTGGCTTAAAGCCCAGTCTTGACTGTCAGAGAAGACCCATGTTTCCTCTTCTCAGAGAAAAGGGGTGCTGATCCTCCAGGCCCATGGGGCCCTGAGGGGCGCAGTGCCCACCGGGGCTTGATGCTGGCAACTGCCCACTGCCCTCCCCACCCAGGGACCTGCTTCGTGTTTCCCCACCCCACCCTGCCCATCTGCTGTCCTGGGTGCTCCACCTGCACCAGCCAGGCACACTTCCTGGCTGTCCAGGAGCTGCCAGCGGCAGAGGTGCAGGGTCTCAGAGCCTTGCAGACCTCCTGGACAGGGAGCAAAGAGAAAGGACAGATCTGAGCAGTGGTTCTCAGGCTACCCTGGGATCCTCTGAGGAACTTTAAAGGTCACGCCACGATCCTCAGGTGCAGGGTGGATGTTGGGGGTTTTCAAAGCTCCTGGGGGATCCTGATGTGCACCCAGGGTTAGGACCCCGTGTCCCTGCGCCATGGCCTCCTGGGTCGGAAGAGTCTCAGGTGCTCCATCCGTGGAGTCTCAGAGACAATGAGCTCCTGCAGGGCAGAGCCATGCTGGCCACAGCTCCCCTGTTGCCTCCCCTGTCTAGTGCCAGGTTGACTACTGGGTCTTGTACCTTTATCTGTGTCCACACAGCCTTGGGGAGATCAGGCATCACTTGTCACCAGAAATATGCTCCTGACCCCGCACCCTGGGAAGTAAGGTGCAGGGCTCACCCATGAGTTGGTGCCACAGGGCTTGGGCCTGAGGCCCTCCAGGGCTGAACACTGAAGTGCTAGACCTTTCTGCAGAGACCTCAGCCACCCTCCCCTCTCTGGGCATCCTGGTCTCCCCCACGGATCTCAGGGAGGAAAGTCCCTCTGAGGCCCAGCTTTGGCAGCCTCAGGGCAGTGGCCACTTGACCTCCCCCCACTGGCCTGCCCTGGCCTGCAGGACCCACACCTCAGGGCGAATGGCTAATACAAGGAGAAAATTAGTGCTCCATGAAATGGACCAGCCATGTGCTCCACGAAGTGTCTGTAAAGCCTCCCTGTGGTGGGTGGTGGGGGCGCCATTAGGAAGCCATGCCTGTGCTGATGGATGGCAGCGTGAGGGGTCCCTGGGGGGCCGTGTGACAGGGCACTGAAGGTGACCAGGAACAGAGCAGAGGCAGCTGCAGATCAGCTGAGGGGGCAGGAACTTGAGGGGGCCTCGCCCCCACATTCTCGTTTACCATCCTGCAGAGGGACATCCAGAAGCTGTGACTACAAAGCACCAGCCAGGGGAAACAGAGCTGGTTGAGGGCCAGGGCCTCAATGTCAGGCTGGAGAAGAGGCCCAGAGAGCAGGATGCCATGGCTGCGCCTCTATCACAGCTCTGGCTCCTGGCCGCCTATGAAGCATGCGTGTGGGTGAGTCTGTGTCCTGGGGGTGGCGGGCACATGTGCCATGGCTGATGGCAGACAGTTCCACATGCCACTTGGGCTTCACCCAGTGGGGACCCAGGAGAAGTAAGAGCCATGCCTCCAAGAGTCAGTGCAAAGGGGAAAGTGTGACACGGGGCAGGAGGGGAGGAGGAAGGTCACAGCTGAGAAGGTCAGACATGTCCCCCATGGGCAAGCTCCTCTCCAGGGATCTTTTTGTCCAGCCCAGGGGAACCGTTCTGTGCCCAGGTCAAGCCTCAGGCCACGGGTCCAGCCTCACCTGGAGAGGACTCGGCTCCCACTACGACCAGAGGCCCTGATGCCCTGTCACTGAGCTGCCACCCCCAACACGGGTGTGGGGTGCTGGAGTCCCAGCAGGGCCAGCAGCCTGAGGTCAGGGTAAGTCCTGGGCACAGCAGGGAGCTGAGTCAGGGGATAAACAAGAAGCACACTCTGTGCTACAGAGAGAAAGAGAGGAAGAGAGGGCAGGAGAGAGAGGGAGAGAGACCATTTAAATGAGGCGGGGTTGTAAATTGGTGGGAAATCGCCTGATGGGAAAACCTTTAGAGAAAGCAGGCCGATATTTGCAAATCGTCCCAGCACAAGTGTTCTCCTAAGAGGGGTGAAGCATAGCGAGAGTGTTGGTGGGGAGGGGAGGTTGACTTGAAGTCTTCCAGGGAGGAGGGGCAGGGAACAGTGGACGAGGTGGGGCGTGGCTGGGGGCTGATCTTGGTGTTCCATTTAGAATGCAGATAATCTCACTGAGGATTGGCAAAGGGGAAGAAAAACCCAAATGACCACAGGATGACTTATGATTTGCATTTTCAGTTTCATTCATTTCAACAACCACCTCAGTTTCGAAATTGTTTAGAAATTAGAATTAATTAGAAATTAGAACTGTTAGAATTGTTCGGAAATTATTTAAGCCCTGCGCTGTAGGGAAGTCACTGGCCTAAGTTAGGAGATCTGGGTTCCGGCTCTTTCTGGCAGAAGCTGTGTGATCTCGTGTGGGTCCCCAACTCTCTCTGATCCTCAGTGTAGCATCTGAGGCATGGAGGGGGATTCATAAGTGACCTCCAGGCCTTCTGTGTCCCCCAGTGAGGTAGCAGAAGTGCGCTGACCTGGCTGGGCCGGGAGAGACCCAGGGTAGGAGCCAGGAAGAAGCCAGACATGGGGGCACCAACCTGCCTGCCTGGCTCAGTGTTCAGCTCTGGGGCGGCCCTGTCTGCCTGGTTCCTGCCTGCCTCTGCAGGCCTGCTCAAGGCCTAGCTTCCCTGGGCAGGCTGAGGCAGGACAAGGTGGACCCTGGGACTAGGAAGAGGCCAGGACAGGGGAAGCACTGGGTGGGATGCAGGGAGCTTGTCAGTGGCTGCTGGCAGCTGGGTCCTGGGATCTTTCGGATCTGGGGCTCTGTTGCCCATCTAAGAGGGACAGGGAAGAAAATGACAAGCAAGCATTTGTGGTCACTTCTCTCCTCCCTTGGGGAACGGGAGGATCCTTGCCTGTGGGCCTCGGGCTCCTAGATATTAGTGTGTAGTGGAAGGAGGGGGGAGAAGCTGGTCAATTCCAGGGAGGAAGAGGCTCACCCAGAGCATGCAGGGGCTGGGACAGTGGGGCTGTCGAGGGCCCAGAAGGGAGGGCAGAGTACAGAACGAAGGGCATGGGTCCAAGTGTGGAGGAAACAGAGAAAGAATCTGGACAATTCATGGAAGGCCTGGGCCTGCGGAGAGAGATGTTCAGAGGAGACTCAGGGGTGTCTGCGGTGTGACATGTTGGGTAAACGCTGCCTCTGTATCCCCAAGGAAACAGCACTGGGAATTTATGCTATAATTCTTTGCTTTGGGGTCAGGGTGGTATCTTCAAAAAAAAAAAAAAAAGCAAGGTGACGCCTGTCTGTAATCCCAGCACTTGGGAGATTGAGGCAGGAGGATCACTGTGAGTATATAGTGCGTTCAAGCTCAGTTTGGAATACACAGAAAGACCCTGTCTCAAAAAACAAAGCAAAACAAACAAACAAATAATCATGCACAATCTTTGTTCCATCTGAATTACTCAGAGACAAACATTTTTAGCAGACAAAATTTTTAGCAGATTTGTCCATGTCCCATTAGCTAAATCCCGGGCTTCTTGCTTTGTTTGCGGGTTGCCTTAGCCGTTTCCTGAGCCCTTCTGCAGTGGAAGCCACCCCTGAAGTCACTTCTGGTCTGCGCCTCTGTCTCCCGACCCTGGAGTCTGCTGAATGGGTGAGCCCTTTGAGGGGAAGAGTTGAAACTGTGTCCACGAACAACAGTTCCCTGCTGTCCCCTGCCCCCACCCTTCTACGTCCCCCTGGCCAGGCTCCTGCAGCCTCTCCCAGCCTCCCCTGCACCGCTGGACAGAGGGCATGGTGTCCCACCCTACCATGTGCTCCTGGCCACTGTGACAGTCTGAGGACACTCTCAGGGCAAATGCTGCCATCTAGCAGGGAAGCAGTGCGTCTACGAAGCTCCCATCATCCCAGGACCCTTCTCTCATCCCATGTGTGAGGGCCAGGAGCTCTCCCTGCCTCTGCCTCCCCACAGCAGTGCAGTGCACAGATGTCCTGGCTGCCGGAGGGGCAGGGAACAGAGAAAAACATGAGTTCCTATCTCAGAACTTGTGTGGGTGGAGCCGTCCCCTGAGCCCACTCAGCCTCAACAAACAGCAGGGAGGCCAGGCAGCAGGGAGGGAAGACACTCGGGGAGGGATGAGCTCACCTGGGGTGATGCACCTTCTGGATGCTGGCTTCCCGGGGCCCTTCCTAATTACTTTGCTATCTTTAAAGCCAATTAGCAGAAAGCAGTAATGGGATTTCACAGCAGGGCTCCCCTGCCATATGGCTCAGAGCTTCCCTGGGTGCACTGATGGCAACTGGGATGTCTTCACTCTTGGGGAGTGACAGATGGGTTTGGTGACATTCAGGAAATTATGCAGACCTGCTTGGTCCTGGGGCCCAGATTACTGGAGGGAGGGGAGAGCAGGGCTGGGGAAGAGCAGGAACAGGGATCAGTGATCACAGGACTGTGCTGGCTTTCAGTAAAGCCGAGGACAGATGGGCTTCCAGAGTGCTCCCTGCCCCCGGGGCTGCCATGCTGGGGTGGAGGGGAAGTCACCGGACTCTCAGAAGTTGCTGAGTGGCTCTGGCGCTGTCATCTGCTTGGGAACGTCCTTCTTCTCTCTGAGCCTCGGCTCCTGTCTGTGAAGTGGGTACAGCCGGGTGTCCTAACTTGGGGACCAGAGAACATCATGATGGGAGTTCACCCGGCCAGTGTCCGG